>CAUYON010002839.1:0-20010 GCA_963573935.1 Arctocebus calabarensis | reverse complement strand
CCAGCTACTAGGGAGGCTGAGGCAAGAGAATCGCTTAAGCCCAAGAGCTGGAGGTTGCTGTGAGCAGTGTGACGCCACGGCACTCTACCCAGGGCGATAAAGTGAGACTCTGTCTCTACAAAAAAAAAAAAAAAAAAGATTTTATGTATTAAAACCTATTAAGTTATGAAAATTTATTCTTGAAGGACTTTATTGCAATGACACACACAATTATTATTAGTAGAAATATGCTATTAATAGTTACTGAGGAAAATAAAAAAATCTTTGACTTGATATAGAATGGGACTTTAAAATTTAGTAGAAACAAAAGCCATAGATCTTTATTGTGCACTTTGATTCCTAAAAAAAGCAAAATACAAAAGCTCTGAGCAGCCTGATGGTTTCTTCATTGTTGGTACTGTGTTGGATTGTATGTGTTTAATTCATATTCCGTACAATATACCGGATTTATCTCTCTCCCTCCTAACCTCCCTTTGTCCCTTTCTTTGTCCCATCCTCACTCTCTCACTTCCTCCATCTCTCCATCCCTGCATTCATGCTTCCATTTTTTCTATTCATAAAGTATGCCAGATAAGCACAGGATGGTTAAGATATAGCCATTTGAGACAAAAACATTTTCTGCCTATAAAGACTGAGTTTATCATTGAACGAGTGACCCTGTATCCGACTAGCTACTTGTGACATATGCTGCACAGGAGAGCTACATAGTACCAAGTGAGCATCTAATAAGGAATTTCACATAGAAACGGGGTGAGGGGGACTTAGGGAAGCCTCCTATTGGAAAGAAGCACTGAGGGTGGGAACTACAGAACGAATATGAGTGGTCAAGGCAAGTGAGTGAGGAAGACAAAAATCAGACTCCTAAGGAATTCAACAGTCAGTATGATTGGAGAAGGAAGGCACACATTGGCAAGGTGTAAGGGGGAGAGTATTGGATTTAGAGGGGCTTCCTTAGATATGTTAAGGACTTGGACTTTACATTAACAGTAGCAGGATACATGGCATGACCAGATTTATATTGTAAACTAATCACCCTCTCATGTAAATTGTTCTTATGTGGACGGGGGTGACAATCACCTGTGGAGTCTGCTTCAGAGGTGATGGCAATGGTCCATGTGAGAGGTGGTGGTGACGTGGACTAGGGTGATGGCAGTATATGTACACCTGAGGACCAAATTGAGAGATGCTTCAGAGACAAAATTAACAAGATTTTGTGATTAATTGGATTTGAGTGTGTGGGAGAGTTGAGGACAATTTCCTGGTTTCTGCTTGGGTAGATGACATGACACTTTACCTAGGTAGGGAACACTGAGAGAAAAACAGGGAGAAAGATATGAGTTTATTCTTGGACATGTTGAATTTGGATCTGTGGATTAGTCAAGTAGCTTGTTTTCATGTTTAAATAGTTACCTGATGTGTGTCCATTAGGTAAGCGTGGGCAGCTGGATTAAGGGTCTGAGACTCAGTGGATAGGTCAGGAATAGAAATAATATTAGAATATAATAGATCATTAGAAATAATTTTGTCCAACTCCATTACTTTATAGATGAGAGAAATTATTCTTAAGGGGCTCATACTTATCTGGAGTTTTGTTGTTTATGCCAGGCTTTACATCACTTCATTTATTCTCTATTACTTACCATATGAGGATTGTTATCTCCATTGTTATATCTGAGGAATCTAAGACTTGAGGTTAACATTTTTAAGGCTTTCTACTACTTGGAATATAATGAACACCTTGTTGGAAAGGATTAATTTGACTTGTCCTTCTAGTAAAGACATTCAAGAATAAAGACAATTATTTGGCTGATTCTGAGGGATCTTTTCCTTTGTGGCTTTCTTCTCATAGAGGAGTGAATTTGCCTAGTAGAACAAGGGCAAGATGATGGGACTTGGTACCCTGCTCTCGAGACAAAGATACCCCACCCCTAGTTCATAGGATATGCCTAACACAGGTCTAACCCTCACTTTCCTATTGGTGAGAATAATGGGTGGAGGGAAGTACGGAAGCATCCCCCCCAAAGAGAATGGAGTTCTCTGTTTTCCAAGGTAAAGACATGATGGGAGAGAAATGTTTTACCTATTTAACAATGACTCTAACTTACAGAATTCAAGGTTTAACTTCCACATCTAGGAAAATGGAATATTGAATGACATGTCTTTAGATATAAATATCAGAGAGAAAGGGATAACTCTCTAAAAAAGTGATTAGTAGGGCTCTTTCTTTCTGAAGATCTTGAAAACTAGGAAAATGATCCTCTTACCTGAAATCAAGGGAATGAGTTGGGGAGTCTCTTGGGAATTGTTTGTAACCAGTGATGTTAAGATTGTATAATATTTATTTTGAGATTCACAGATATAATATAAACTCTGTATTTGGTTACTTTCTTAAGCTGTTTTAAGTGGCTTTGTATCCAATGAATTTTTTTGGTAGTGTCTGAATAATTTAGAATTTCTAAAATATTTGAACATTTTCTTTGAATGTTAGCAATCTTATTTCAGTATGTAAATTTAAAACTCATGACCTTACCCAAATGAGAACCACCGGCCTTGGAGTGTAAACTAGGATCCACTTTGCCTAATGGTAGCACTGACATTTGTAATCTCACAGAATCATATTGAGGTTCTGACATGTTGAAGAATCTCCCTCAGAAACAAATTGGAGCATCTTGAAAAAGAAACAGATTAAGGACCTCTTTGAAAAGCTCATATTATGCAGCAAGTACTTACATCCTTTGAATTATCAAGGGACATTTGAAATACAGTTTCTTTTGCCGTTCTTCCTTTTAGGAGAAAGGCAATACGTTCTGTGCCAGTTAGCCTCAGATAAGGTTCATCGCTGTTAGGTACATTGCATATTTCCCTGCTGTTTTTCATCTTAATTTCACTAAAATCCACAGTCCTTAAATAGTAAAATGACTGCATTATATTATATCTAGTTTTAAGACAACCCTCAAAATTAACTTGACTCTATCAGATTTCAAGCACCTAGACACTGAATAATGAAAGACAAGGGAAATTTTAGAAAGAATTAAAAACACATCAGGGCCAATACTGTAATTTGTTTTTACTTTTTGTTTTTATTTGTTAAATTCACATATAAAATTGTATATATTTCTTGTGTACCACATTATGTTTTAAAGGACACATACATTATGAAATGAATAAATATAGATAATTTTTTGGGATACTGTTAACTTTTAAGGCTGCAGGACTATTCTCTTATGCTTGTGCTAAGATATTGATTTTGGAAAAATTTTTAGAGTTTTTCTTTTTCTTTCTTCTTCTTTTTTTTTTTTTTTACTGTTCGGGATTCATTGAGGGTACAAGAAACCAGGTTATTTTTAAGGAATTTTTCAGGTTATTAAAACTATTAAAAATGAAACTAATCAGTTTGGACTTTATTATTGGTATGATGCTAGAAAAAGCATGCCTTCTCTGAAAAAAAAAGTCTTTTGGTAAAAAAAATCACAGAATTAAGAATGTGAATGGAAGCAATAAGTATTTAGTGTAAAATCTAAGATTTGGTAGGAAAAATAATTAGTTGCAGACCTTGAGTTTTGGACCCGGTATGAGGATTAGAGCATAATTTTGTACTAATGTGTGTTGTTTCACTTCAACCAAACTCAAAATATTGAACCAATAGTATATTTCTGCTTTTGTTATTGACATCTGTGACCCTTAGTAACACTTTGGCTCATCTATAAATGGAGAATTTATCTATAAAATGGGTAAAAGTCCATGAAAAAGATTCACATTTATAACTCTAGCCAAATATTAATTAGATTTATATATTTCTTAAATATATAATGTTCTAACAATTCATTAAAAGTTGATGGGTTTTCCTTTCTGTTAGGCACTCAAAAGAACTTACTGATTAATTTTTTAAAACGCTAATGAATTAAAGAATTGTTTAAGGCATAGGAAGTGAACTGAATCTGGGACTTTTCTGGCTCAGGTTTTACCTCACCAGTAGAGTTCCACTTTATGATGAGATATGAATAATAAATAACAACGGATGATGAACCCAGAGGGAGAAGGAGCAGGAGGTGAAACTTTCCACAGCTGGCTGTGCATTATCCTCAACACATTTGTGGCATTGTGGTTTTTTGAGGACTAGGCTTCCAGAGCGTTACTTGCTAATGGATGCTAACTAGAAGGTGAGAAATCTCCTTGTCACTTGCTGTGGTCAGAGAAGGAAAAGATCTTTGTGGAATGGTTAGGCACTCACCCAGGTCAACTGACTGCCTAAGGCAGGACTTATCAGAAGGAGTTGAATCTTCTCCACTGGATATGCATTGCGTTTAAGTAATCTTTGAAATTATTCCTGAGTCAAAAATTCAGAGATCTCCTAGGTTTGATAAAAGATTGTAGACATTCAGTAAAGATCTGGATTTAAATCCCAGTTTTGTAATACATTTACTTGGAGAAAGATAATATTTCCTAACTACTTTTGTCATATGTAAAATATGGGCCCTAATATCTCTCTTTTATAGGATTCTTACCCTGTATTTTTGTTAAATAGGATTCTTGGAAATAATGTCAGCAGCATGCTCAGTCCCTTCCAGACCTCTCTCTTCTTTTCTTTGTCTTCTTTTGTCTCTTTTCCTTCCTTCTCTTCAGTTTCTTTTCCACCTTCCTTCCAAATGCTATGTGTTAAATTTGACTATATTTCTTGTTGAATTTCCACACAAGTAACAGAGATTTATTGAAATAAAAATGATTTTCCATAGGAGTCTGTGTATCTTTTGGCAATACTAAGATAAATACACAGTGTGGTTCATTTTGTAGTTACACTAAAATATACTCAATTCTGAGGGCTATCTACTAGATTGACTTAATCCCTGAGCATTAGTTTCCTCATTTTGTTGTACATGGTTTTATATTTTTCTCTGGAGGAGGCTTTGTGGCCATCATAGAAGTTTGTGCAGGGTGATGCATAATAATTATTAACAAATAGTAATTTAACGGATCCATTATAAAAAGAAGTTGTGGAGAAGAAACTTTTTTTTGAGCCTGATATTATTCATTCAAACGTTCTGCAGGAAAAATTCTATAGTTGTATTTTTCCATGAAATCTATCAGATATAAGAATTCTAGTTCATTACTGGGTTTGTGGAGTTTTGGATATTCTCAGCTTTAATTCCTTTAGATACCACTAAATCTTGTCAGGTGGTGTTGTACTTTCTAGGGTATACAATTAGTGTTAAATTCCCAGAGTGAGAATATCTAAAAGGGATGAAATTTTTGTAAAGGAAATTTCAAATTTGTATTTTTCTATGAAGCATATGATGGAAAATACACATGAATGGTAATATTTTATATGTACATTTTTCTGCTACGTAATGATAAATCAGCTTATTTTCTATAATAATAATTATTTTTGTAAACTCATTAAAAGCAGGTCAATGATGTTGAAAGATTTAAGTGTCAAGGAGAAAGTACATAGGAAGGAGAGAAGATCCTAGAAAATTACTAATTGATGAACATCAGTGTGTATCAGGAAGCCCTTGTCCTTTATAAAAACTTACTGAAACTGGAAAAAAGCAAATAATTAAAATGTGTCCTAAACTATAATAATTTTAAAATATTCTATATGCTGAGTTTATTCCATTTCAAATGGGCATCAGGTTTGACATGAAGAGTATTAACCTATTTTTATTCTATAAATGCAGGTTGATATTTCACATGTTCAAGTTAGATACACGGTATGTGTATTTTTTGCCCTAAATCAGTGGTTCTCTACTTTTCTAATGCCATGAGCCTTTAGTACAGTTCCTGTGGGTCACGTCCTACAGGTTGAGAACTGCTGCCTTTAATGATACCGTGCCTTCTGTTCCAGCTGTCTCTGTCTATATTCATCCAGGATTGGCAGCTATAGCATTATTACAGTACTACATTTTAAACTAGTTCTTTATATAATTAATAACAGTCCTTTCTGAAATTGTATGCTTGCAGGACAAGACCCAAGATGGCTTTGGTGACCCAGCTGTTTTCTACCTTTAGTTTTCAGGAAAAACTGTAGGATGTGCTAGGAATGAACATCCTAAGATAGAGGAAACAGCTGAAATAGGTAGCAATCTGTTCTTATCCCTCCTAAAATAGGCTTTCCTGCAAAGTTCTGCCCAGTATAAACCCAGAGTGGAAGGCCTTTGGAGTTATCAAAGCCCTGGTGCAACCTGGGGCATGAGACTGCTTTAGCCCTGGGGGGCTTTCCTGAGCCTTAGGGGACCAAGTCGCCATGAAACCTAGGCTTATATTATTCCTTGCTGCTTATCTGTGAGTAAGAAAGTTGCTTCACTTAAGTTGCATGAGAGTTCTATCTCACCAGTCTCATGCTAGTAGACCAATACTAGTGCATGATATGGCAAGGTGTTTATGGTCCTTCTCTGTGACTGGTAAGAGTGCACTTGTTTTAAAATGCATTTAAAAAAAATGGATTATACTAACACTTGTCCCTTTTTAGCAAATGTATTTAATATTTTAGATATTTGATAGAGAAATTTAGGAAGATTCTTGCCAAGTTTTTTTTTTTTGAAATTAGAGAAGAAATTTTGTAATTGCAGTGAAGGAAGTTTTATGTAGTTTTGGCAATAAATTATGCCTATGATAGCGTGTTTGGTCCCAAGTCATGCTAAGAGTGCCATTCAGGAGTCTGTCATGCTCAGTTCATGCTTCTTGTTCATGTGGTGCAGTGTGCCTTGATTCCACAGAACATGGAATGTGTATGGTCCAACATTGGTTGCTGTCTGTATCAGTAGAATTATAGCCTTTCCCTACTTCTTTCCCAAGTCATAAAGGCAGCATTCCATTTTTTTAGTAAAACAACTTTATTGAGCTTTATTTTATGATATAGCAGCTTTATTTGTTTAAATATACTTCATTGTTTAGAGAAGTTTTAGGTCACAGCAAAATTGAGAGGAAGGTACAGAGTTTTCTTATATACCCTTTGCTCTTACCCCATTATCAATAGTCCCCATTTACTATCAACTTAAAAGAATCAATATGTATAGCATTTTCTTGGACCTCTATGTGCACATGACAGTAATTTGATGTGCACAGGTTTTGAAACTTTGGGACCGTATTTTTTATCTGGATAGGCAAGGTGGTGAGTACAATAGAAATTGTAGCTCTTTTTGTTCCAAAAATACTCTAATTGATTTGGAACATTTTGCGAAACACTGAAATAATTATCTTTTATAAATATAAGCAGTGGTATAAAAAAGAAGAATACTTCTTTGAACCAAAAGGAAAATATTCAGATTACATTATCATTTACTTTAGATAAAGAAAAAACTATATATCATATTTTTCTCAAATTAGAATAGCATAGATATGATGTTTGACATCCATAATTACTTCTTTTTTTCCAAATGGAATTGTAGATGCAATATTCCTTTGCTATTTTTCATATCTGCTCTCTAAATGTAATACTCTGTCTTATGCCAATATTCCTACTAGTGTTATCACTGCAGAGCAATATTTACTATTTTCTAGATGGTGGACATTCTGTTAAGCAACTTAAATAGAATTGCACAATTTCTTCCAGAAAATTATGAGGTGAATATTAATATTTTATTTATTTATTTATTTATTTTTGAGCCTCAAGCTGTCACCCTGGGTGGAGTGCCGTCGCATCACAGCTCACAGCAACCTCCAACTCCTGGGCTCAAGTGATTCTCCTGCCTCTGCCTCCCAGGTAGCTGGGACTACAGGGGCCTACCACAATGCCCCACTATATTTTGGTTGCAGCCGTCATTTTTGTTTGGCGGGCCTGGGCTGGATTCAAAACTGCCAGCTTAGGTGTATGTGGCTGGCGCCCTAGCTGCTTGAGCCACAGGCGCTGAGCCAATACTATTATTTTATTCTTAAGCAGTGCTTAAAAGAAAACCCTCCTAAGACACAGAGAAAGATTTTATATTCTTGCCAAGATTCATTTTAATGGACCAAAACTCGATTTGGGATTTTTCTGTGTAAAAAGCCCACATCCTTAGTTTCTCTAGTGATTCTTGGCATCTGGGATAGGACAATCAACCTTGTGTATTTCTTTGTTGAACATTATAGGACTGTTAGGGTCTCTGATTGCAATTTCTAAATGATAGAAGCATTCCCCACCAATATGTTACTAATAAATTCCTCCGCATATTTTCAAGCATCACTTGGAGGAGGTGGGGTCCCAGTACAGCCTGGGAGAAAATCATTGCTGTGATCAAGTAATGAAAATCATTAAGTGGACTTAGTTTCTTTTTTGTAGCTATAACAGAATACCCGAGACTGGGTAACTTATTATATAGCATAACGAAAAGTGATTTGTTTCTTATAGTCCTGGAAGCTGACCTGTCCAAGGTTGAGGGGTCTACATCTGAAGAGGGCCTTCTTGCTGCCTCATCCAGTGGCAGGTGGCAGAAGAGCAAGAGAGAGTGAGAGAATAAGAGGTCGAATTGAATCCATTCATGAGGGTGGAGTCTCCCATTAGGCCCCATTTCCCAACACTGTTACATTGGGGATTAAATTGCCAACACATTCTTTTTGAGGAATGTGTTCAAACCATAGTATAATATTAAAACAAAAAGTTAAAACACAAAGCTATGGCAGGATCAGTTTTATCATCATCAGGAGCAAACCTGACTAGGCTTGTGTAGAGCTCCCTTAGTTGAAGAAGTGATGTGGAAGGAACCCAAAGGTAGAAATAGCCTCATGTTTTAAAGGCGCAAGTACTTTTATAAAAACTACTTGGTGTCCTCAAGATACTGTTGGCAGCTGTAGGTATTACATGGTTGGGCTTAAAAGCAGAAGAGTTTTCAAATATAGTCCTAAACTCAAAGCAAAAATTCCAGTGCCTAGAAAAGTTAGCTTAGAGATAGAGGGAAAAAATTACCAAAACCATCTATGAGATAGAGAGCTCTTAGTTTCCTTAAAAAGGCTTCAGTGCATCTATTGGGTATGGAATATGAGATCAGAACAGTCACTGGCAGACAGCATGGCACACTAGGGGTACAGTGGGATGGTAAAATTTTATATCTGCATCTCAGATTAAGACTGGTTGTAGAGTTTACACAGGACTGAGTAAATTCCAGGTAAGACCTGTGAATGTTGAGGATGAATAAAAAAAATATATAATAAGAAATTTTTTAGCTATCTCTGAACTGGGGTGGTTCTATGGCCTAAAGAGATTTGAGTATTCCTCAAATTAAACACCATGAGGTAAATGAAAGTGATTAAAGAAAAGATACTTTAACCTTATCCTCATCTCCTAATGAGCTTAAAATATGCCACAGGCAGGAGCCAGGTTGGAGAAATTTTCATTAATAGTAGTTATTTATTATTGGGTCTTTCAGAAACTTTATATTGATGAGATTAAGAAGGAAATTACCAAACTTTTGGAACAAAACAATAATGAAGACATGAATTACCAGAACCTCTGGGATACTGCAAAGGCAGCCCTAACAGGGAAATTTATAACATTGCAAGCCTTCCTCAAGCGAACAGAAAGAGAGGAAGTTAACAACTTAATGGGACATCGCAAGCAACTCGAAAAGGAAAAACCTTCCAATCCCAAACCCAGAAAAAGAAAAGAAATAACCAAAATCAGAGCATAATTAAGTGAAATTGAAAACAAAAGGATTATACAACAGATCAATATATCAAAAAGTTGTTTTTTTGAAAAGGTTAATAAAATAGATAAATGTTTGGCTAACCTAACCAGGAACAAAAGAATAAAAGCTCTAATTTCATCAATCAGAAATGACAAAGACGAAATAACAACAGACTCGTCAGAAATTCAAAAAATCCCTAATGAATATTATAAGAAACTCTATTTTAGAAATATGAAAATCTGAAGGAAATAGACCAATACTTGGAAGCACACCACTTTCCTAGACTTAGCCAGAATGAAGTGGAAATGTTGAACAGTCCTATATCAAGTTCTGAGATAGCATCAACTATACAAAATCTTCCTAACAAGAAAAGCCCAGGACCAGATGGCTTCACATCAGAATTCTACCAAACCTTTAAAGAGGAACTAGTACCTATTATTACTTAACCTTTTCCAAAATATAGAAAAAGAAGGAATACTACCCAACACATTTTTGAAGCAAACATCACCTTGATGCTCAAACCAGGAAAAGACCCAACAAGAAAAGAAAATTATAGACTAATATCTCTAATGAATATTGGTGCAAAAAAATTCAATAAGATCCTAGCAAACAGAATCTAACAACACATCAAAACAAGTTATACACCATGACCAAGTGAGTTTTATCCCAGGGTTTCAAAGCTGGTTCAATATATGTAAATCTATAAATCTAATTTATCACATAAACAAAATAAAAAACAAAGACCATCTGATTCTCTCAATTGATGCAGAAAAAACTTTTGCTAATATGCAGAATCCTTTCATGATCAGAACACTTAAGAAAATAGGTATAGAGGGACTTTTCTTAAACTGATAGAGGCCATCTACAGAAAACCCACAGCCAATATCATATTGAATGGAGTTAAACTGAAATCCTTTCCACTCTGATCAGGAACCAGGCAAGGTTGCCCATTGTCTCCACTGCTTTTTAACATTGTAATGGAAGTCTTAGTCATCACAAGCAGGCAAGAGAAGATGATCAAGGGTATCCGTATAGGATCAGAGGAGATTAAACTTTCACTCTTCGCAGATGATATGATTGTATATATGCAAAACACTAGGGATTCTACTATGAAACTTTTAGAAGTGATCAAGGAATACAGCACCATCTCAGGCTACAAAATCAACACTCATAAATCTGTAGCCTTTATATATACCAACAATAGTCAAGCTGAAAAAACAGTCAAGGACTCTATTTCATTCACAGTAGTGTCAAAGAAGATGAAATACTTGGGAGTTTACCTAATAAAGGATGTGAAAGATCTGTATAAAGAGAACTATGGAACTCTAAGAAAAAAAATAGCTGAAGATGTTAACAAATGAAAAAACATACCATGCTCATGGCTGGGAAGAATCAACATTGTTAAAATGTCCATAATACTCAAAGCAATATACAATTTTAACACAGTCCCTATTAAATCACCACTATTATACTTTAAAGATCTCAAAAAAAAAATACTTCATTTTATATGAAATCAGAAAAAACCTCAAATAGCCAAGACATTACTCAGAAATGAAAACAAATCAGGAGGAATCATGCTACCAGACTTCAAACTATACTACAAATTGATAGTGATCAAGACAGCATGGTACGGGCACAAAAATAGAGAGGTAGATATTTGGAACAGAATAGAGAACCAAGAGATGAACCCAGCAACTTACCATCATTTGATGTTCAATAAGTCAGTCAAACATTCAGTGGGGAAAAGACTCCCTATTTAACAAATGGTGCTGGGTGAACTGGCTGGCGACCTGTAGAAGACTGAAACTGGACCCACACCTTTCACCATTAACAAAGATAGACTCTCACTGGATAAAAGATTTAAACTTAAGACATGAAACTATAAAAATACTAGAAGAAAGTGCAAGGAAAACACTTGAAGAACTCAGTCTGGGAGAATATTTTATGAAGAGGACACTCCTCCCTGGGCAATTGAAGCAACACGAAAAATACATTACTGGGATCTGATCAAACTAAAATGCTTCTGCACAGCCAAGAACACAGTATGTAAAGCAAGTGGACAGTCCTCAGAATGGGAGAAGATATTTGCAGGTTATGTCTCTGACAGAGGCTTAATAACCAGAATCCACAGAGAACTCAAACGTATTAGTAAGAAAAGAACAAGTGATCCCGTCTCTGTGTGGGCAGAGAGGCCTTGAAGAGAAACTTCTCTGAAGAAGACAGGTGCACAGCCTACAGACACATGAAAAGTTGTTCATTATGCTTAATCATCAGAGAAATGCAAATCAAAACCACTTTGAGATATCATCTAACTCCAGTAAGATTAGTCCACATCACAAAATCCCAAAACCATAGATGTTGATGTGGATGTGGAGAAAAGGCAACACTTCTACACTGCTGGTGGGAATGCAAACTAATACGTTCCTTTTGGAAAGATGTTTGGAGATCACTTAGGGATCTAAAAATAGACCTGCTATTCGATCCTGCAATTCCTCTACTAGGTATATATCAAGAAGACCAAAAATTGCTCTATAACAAAGCTTTTGGCACCAGAATGTTTATTGCAGCCCAATTCATAATTGCTAAGTCATAGAAGAAGCCCAAGTGCTCATTGACCCATGAATGGATTAATAAATTGTGGTATATGTACACCATAGAATATTATGCAACCTTAAAAAAAGATGGAGACTTTACCTCTTTTACATTAACATAGATGGGGCTGGAACATATTCTCCTTAGCAAAGTATCTCAAGAATGGAAGAAAAAGTATCCAATATACTCAGCCCTACTAAGAAACCAATTTATAAACTCCTACACTTCCATATGAATGCTGTAACCCATCTACAGCCCAAGATGAAGGGGAAAGAGGAGGGGGAGGGGAGGGCGATGATGGGTGGAGCGAGGGTAATTGGTGGGACCACACCTGTGGTGGATTTTACAAGAGTACACATTAAATCTACTAAGTGTAGAATATAAATGTCTTAACACAATAACTAAGAAAATGCGGTGAAAGCTATGTTAACCAGTTTCATGACAGTATTTCAAATTGTATATAAAACTAGAACATTGTACCCCATAATTGCATTAATGTACACAGCTATGATTTAATAAAAAAAAGAAACTTTATAGTGAGATCTTTTAATTTTAACTGGTTAGTCTCTTCAGCGTGATATATGACATGGTTATAAGTGAGTGTGGAAGACATTGCTAGATTTTTTTTTTTTTGATCCCTCAGTGTCTGAAGCCTTCAATTATGTATGAAAAATGCAGAAAGAGGCAGAGCTTGCTTCCAGAAAACATCAGAAAGTCACTTCCTGAGCTTCCCTTCTACACACATGACCTACGTGCAGTCAATCAGATTTCATCACCAGGGTTTTTGGCAAAAAGTTGGTGAAAGGAGAAAGAATAGGCTTTGTAGCATTTATCAGATGATGATGATGATCACATCCAGATGAAGTGTTACCATACTTAGCTTATGGAGACAGTCTTAGCAAATGGTTCCAGTAGCAACATCCACAGCTCACTGTGAGTTGTATAACCTAATTTGTGGCATCTTGTGTCAGTGGACATAATACACACTGGTGAATGTTCTTAGCTGTAGAGTTTTGGACTCAGTTCTCTGGCCTTGCAGATATTCTGTAGGTATCAAAAATTGAGATGTAATTTATATACATTCAATCCCACACATCTTACGTATTATTAGTTTGATCAGTTTGGCAATTTTATAAACCTAGAGGTTACCTCCCCTCCACTCCTGAAGATACAGAATGTTTATTTTTTCTCAGTGGTTCTTTCCAGAGAAAGTACTGATTTTCCTACTAATGAGCCAATTTCTCATGTCTGTCACCACAGGTTAGTTTTGCCTATTCATGGACATGATATCATGTAGATTTGAGATTTCTCTTGCAATTGATTTCTGTTTTTATTTTGCTGTTGTGTGAGAAAATACATGGTATGATTTCAAGTTTTTCAAGACTTGTTTTGTAGCCTAACTTATGCTCAAAGCTGGAAAATGTCCCATGTGCTGATGAGAAGAATGTATATCTGTAGTCTTTGGGTAAAATGCTCTGTAAATGTCTGTTTGGTTCATTTGTTCTGGAATCCCATTTAATTCCAGTGTTTCTTTATTGATTTTCTTCTTTGATGATCTGTCTGGTCCTATCAGTGGTGTGTTGAAGTCTCTGGCAAATTACTATTATCATGTTACTGTCTATTTCTTTGCTTACATATAGTGGAATTTGTTTATGAATTTGGTAGCTATTATGTTAGGTGTGTCTATATTTAGGATTATCCTGTCTTCTTGCTGAACTGGTCCCTTTACCATTATATAATTATCATCTTTTTTTTTTTTTACATTTTTGACCTAAAGTCTATTTTATCAGATCTGAGAATAATTTTACCTGTTCTATTTTGATTTCTGTTCACATAGAATAATTTTTCTAACTCTATACCTTGAGTCTGTTAGAAGCCGTGTGAGTCAGGTGGGTTTCTTGGAGACAACATGTAATTGGTTGGATTCTTTCATCCATATAGTCAGTCTATGTGTTTTAAGTGGGGGATCAAGACTGTTCATATTCACATGCAGTGTTAGCACTAATATATGGATACTGTTCTGTTCTTCATACTGAATGATACACTACTCATTTGTTTTCCTTCTTTTGCTACTGTTTTATAAGAGCTGTTGCTTTAACTTTTAGATATTTTTACACTGGTGAGTATCTATTATTCTGTTTAATGTATAGTAAACTCCTGGGCATTTCTTAGAAGGCAAGTGTAACAATAACAAAATACCTTAGTGTTTGCTTGTCTGGGACCATCTTTATTTCTCCATCATTTATGAAACTTAGTTTTGTATGGTACAAAATTCTTGGCTGGTAGTTTTTCTGTTTAAGAAGGTTAAACGTGGACCCTCAATGCCTTCTGGCTTTTAAGGTCCCTGATGAGAAATCTACTGATGGTCTGATAAATTTACTTTTGTGGGTTTGTTGTTGCTTTCATCTTGAAGCTTGTAGAATTTTCCCCTTCACTTTGAGCTTGGCTAAGTCTTGGAGTTGTCCTTTTTTCCCATAAATCTTCCCAGTGGTTGATGACCATCTCATGTGTGGATATTTGAATGTCAAGTGATACCAGGGAAATTTTCCTCAATAATCAACTCAAATAGGTTTTCCATGCTTTTTTATTTTTCTTCTTTTCTGTCAGGGATGCCTATAAATCTTATATTGGCTTGTTTTATATAGTGCCATATTTCTCTGAGTGGTTGCTCATTCATTTTTGACTGACTAGGGCGAAAACCTCCTTAAATGACTCTTTCATTTCCTTAAGGTCTGTATATCTTCTGTTTTATTTTTTATCTCTTTAGCAACTTTTAATGTTTTTCATTAATCTTCTGAAAGATGTTTTTGACTTCTTTGTATTGGGTTTCAACTTTATCATCAACCCCATCATCTTATTTGCTAATCTATTCTGAATTCCATTTCTGATATTTTGTCAATTTTTTTTTTATTTAGGTCATTGCTGTAGATCTATTGTGATCCTTTTGGGAGTGTTGAACTGGCTTGTTTTTAAATGTTTACCAGAATTCTTTTGCTGGTTTATTCTCTAAAATCTCTTCTCTCAGATCAGAGTAATTTGTGATGCACTTCTTTGCTCAGAACTCTTCTACTTACTGAATAGAAAGAGAGGTCCCCAGATGGTGCTTTTGTCTCCTACTCTGGAAGATTGACCCAACATGAGAGGGTAGATTCACTGAGAGCCTGTAATGAAGCTTTTCTGCTTTGCTCAATTCCCCTGTGATTGTCATAGGCCAAGCTGGTGCTAGAGGATCTTTAGACAGAATGGTAGAATAGTCCTCAGGTTGCTGTGGGAAGTTTGATGGGGGTGAATGGGTTCTGTGGGCGGATCTATTTACACAGAAATAGGCATTGCTAAAAATTGTTCTTCCTGGGTCTCCTGATAGGAGCAGTAGCTTCTAGAAGAGGCCAACTAGGCAATGACCATGGGTGTCAGGGATGTAAGTGATTGCTTCACCCAGTTCTTTGGTGCAATGACACACATGGTTAGTAAGTCCTTGGCAGAGTGGATCGTGGGGGCAGGTTCCTCCAGGTAGTGGGTTGGATCCAGGCCCTGTAACCAGGTGGTGTATGTGAGCCATGGGGCCAGAGTCTCAGGGGCAGAGCCATGGAGCTGGGCCACGGGTGGTTCAGATTCTCTTCTTGCGTGGGTCTTTCTGAGGTAGTTATCTCAGGGTTTCTTATGTTGTATTGATAGGGGCTGCTCTGTTTGAATCTCTCATGGCATGGACTATGAAAGAGTTGAGAGTGTCTGCTCTCATGCTTCCTCCTTGGCCCCATAGGGAAAATTTAGAGGCAGCTATAGGAAAGCCTGCTTTTTGTAGTCTAGGTGCTCTGGACCTGAGAGTTCAGAGGGGTATCATTTGTAAAGACTTGGGATAGAAACCAGCAGGTCCCTGCTGTACTCATTATCTAGTGCAATGTCGCTGTGCAGCCCCCAAGCAGCTCAGGTTGCAGCTTGGAATCTGGAACTTCCTCCTCTTGTCCTTTCCCAGTGGACTCCTCCCCTGGTACCTTCTGATATTGGTGAGTGCATCACTCTGTCTTCTTCACTTGAGTGTCTCTCTTTGCCTGTCTGATGATTTACAATGCTCTCTCCAAGAAGGTCTATCCATAGATGAGCATCTATTTGCAAGTTCCCATTCTCCAGAGGTGTGTGACGACTGCTTTTATTCTGCCCTCTTGGCCTCTTTCTGTAAATTATTTCTAAAGATAAGACATAAACAAGATTAGATAAAGTAGAAAAATGGCTTTTATTTTTGCCCATATATTTACCATTAGAGTGCTCTTTGTTCCTTTGTGTTCCAAATGTCCATCTGGTATTATTTCTCTTCTGTCTGAAGAACTTCTCTTAAGAATTCTAATAATACAATCCTAGTAGCAAATAATTATATCAAATTTTATTAAAAAAATTCTTATTTCATCTTCATTTTTAAAAATATATACCTCATCTCATTTACTTAGTTATTATGTTAAGATGTTTATACTCTGTACTAATAGATTTGACATATACCCTTGAATTGTGCACCATAGGTGTGATCCCACCATTCACCCTCCCTCAACCTGACTACCCACCTCCCCTTCCATCCCCCCCTTCATCTTGGGCCATAGCTGTGATCTATTTTTCATATGAAAGTGTGAGTAATTGTAAATTGGTGTCATAAAAGTACTGAGTACATTGGATATTTTTTTCTTCCATTTTTGAGATACTTTACTAAGTAGGATATGTTCCAGTTCTATCCAAGTAAATGTAAAAGAGGTAAAGTCTCCATCTTTTTTAAGGCTGCATAATATTCCATGGTATACATATACCACAATTTATTAATCCATTCATGGGTTGATGGGCACTTGGGCTTCTTCCATGACCTGGCTATTATGAATTGAGCTGCAATGAACAATCTGGTGCAAATATCTTTGTTATAAAGTGATTTTTGGTCCTTTGGATATACACCTAGTAGAGGAATTGCAGGATGAAATGGCAGGTCTACTTTTAGATCCCTAAGTATTCTCCATATTTCTTTCCAAAAGGGGTGTATTAGCTTGCACTCCCACCAGCAATGTTCCCTTTTATCCACATCCACATCAACATCTGTAGTTTTGGGATTTTGTTATGTGAGCCACTCTTACTAGAGTTAGATGATATCTCAAAGTGGCTTTGATTTGCATTTTTCTGACGATTAAGCATGTCAAGCATTTTCCATGTGTCTGTAGGCCATGCAGCTATCTTCTTCAGTGAAGTTTCTGTTCAAGTCCTTTGCCCACAATGAAACGGGATTACTGTTCATTTCTTATTAATAAGTTTGAGTTCTCTGTGGATTCTGGTTATCAAACCTTTGTCAGAAGAATAAACTGATAAATATCAGTTTGAAATATCTTCTCCCATATTGAGGGCTGTCTGCTTGCTTTACTTACCATGTTCTTGGCTGTGCAGAAGTTTTAAGTTTAATCAGATTCCAGTAATGTACTTTTGGTGTTGCTTCAAGTGCCTGGGGGGTCCTCCTCATAAAATATTCTCCCAGGCCAATTTCTTCAAGTGTTTCTCATGCAATCTCTCTAAGAATCTTTATAGTTTCATGTCTTAAGTTTAATTTTTTATCCAGTGAGAGTCAATTTTTGTTAATGGTGAAAGGTGTGGGTCCAGTTTCAGTCTTCTACAAGTCACCAGCCAATTATCCCAGCACCATTTATTAAATAGGGAATCTTTCCCCCAATTTATATTTTTGATGGGCTTATCAAATATCAAATGATGATAAAGGTCTGGGTTCATCTCTTGGTTCTCAGTTCCATACCTCTACTTCTCTATTTTTGTGCCAATACCATGCTGTTTTGATTACTATTAGTTTTATAGTATAGTTTGAAGTCTGGTAGTGTGATTCTTCCTGATTTGTTTTTATTTCTGAGTAAGATCTTGGCTATTGAAGGTTTGTTTCTCGTTCCATATAAAATGAAGTACTATTTTTTTCCAGTTCTTTAAAGTATGATGGTGGTGCTTTGATAGGGATTGCATTAAATTTTTAAATTGCTTTGGGTAATATGGACATTTTAACAATGATAATTCTTCCCAGTCATGAGCATGGTATGTTTTTCCATTTGTTAATATCTTTTCTCAGAGTTTCATAATTCTCTTTATAGAGATCTTTCACGTACTTTGTCAGGTAAATTCCCAAATGTTTCATCTTCTTTGGCATAACTGTAAAGGGAATAGAGTGCTTGACTGTTTTTTTGGCTTGACTATCATTGGTATATATAAAATCTACTGATTTGTGAGTATTGATTTTGTATCCTGAGATGCTACTGTATTCCTTGCTCACTTCTAAGAATCTTGTGGTTGAGTCCCTGGGGTTTTCCAGGTATAAAATCATATCATCTGCGAAGAGTGAAAATTTGATCTCCTCTGACCCTATTTGTATACCCTCGATTGCCTTCTCTTGCCTGATCATGATAGCTAAGATTTCCATCATAATGTTAAAAAGCAGTGGAGACAATGGGCAACCTTTCCTGGTTCCTGATCTGAGTGGAAATGTTTCCAATTTTACTGCATTCAATCTGATATTGGCTGTGGGTTTGCTGTAGATGACCACTATCAGTTTAAAAAAATCCCATCTATACTTACTTTCGTAAGTGTTCTGATCACGAAAGGATGCTGGATATTGTCAGAGGCTTTTTCTGCATCTATTGAGAGAATCTTATGGTCTTTGTTTTTTAGTTTGTTTATGTGATGTATTATATTTATAGATTTATGTATATTACACCAACTTTGAGACCTTGGGATAAAGCCTACTTGGTCATGGTGTATAATTTGTTTGATATATTGCTGGATTCTGCTTGCTAGGATCTTATTGAATATTTTTGCATCTATGTTCATTAAAGATATTGGTCTATAGTTTTCTTTTCTTGTTGGGGCTTTTCCTGGTTTGGGGTTCAGGATGATATTTGCTTCATATAATATGTTGGGAAGTAATCCTTCTTTTTGGTGTTTGGAAAAGGTTAAGTAATATAGGTACTAGTTCCTCATTAAAGGTTTGGTAGAATTCTGATAGAAAGCCATCTGGTCCTGGACTCTTTTCTTCTGGGAGATTTCATATAGTTGATTCTATTCCAGTACTTGATATAGGTCTGTTCAGCATTTCTTTCTGATTAAGTCTAGGAAATTGGTGTGCTTCCAAGTATTGGTCAATTTCTTTCATTTTCATATTTCTGAGAATAAAGTCTTTTGTAGAATTAAGGATTTTTTGAATTTCTGAGGTGTCTGTTATTTTACCCTTGTCATTTGTGATTGATGATATTATGGACTTTAATTTTCTATTTTTGGTTAGGTTGTTGAATTTTTCAAAAAATAAACTTTTTTATTCATTGATTGTTTGAATAATTTTTTTGTTTTTGATTTCATTTAATTCTGCTCTAATTTTACTTATGTCTTTTCTTCTGTTGGGTTTGGGGTTGGAATGTTCTTCCTTTTCCAGTTGCTTAAGATATCCCATTAAATTATTGACTTCCTTTCTTTCTGTTCTCCTGAGAAAGGCTTGCAACACTATAAATTTCTCTTAGTACTGCCTTTGCAGTATCCCACAGGTTCTGATAATTCATGTCTTCATTATTGTTTTGTTCCAAAAATTTGGCAATTTCCTTCTTTTTTTATTTTTATTTTTATTAAATCATAATTGTGTACATAATACAATCATGGGGCACAATGTGCTGACTTCATATACAATCTGAAATATTTTCATTAAACTGTTTAACATAGCCTTCATGGCATTTTGTTAATCACTATATGAAGACATTCTATATGCAGACCTATTCTGCATTTAGTAAGTTTCACCTGTACCCTTCTAAGACGCACCGTA
>CAUYON010002831.1:0-18603 GCA_963573935.1 Arctocebus calabarensis | reverse complement strand
ATAGTGATCAAGGAAATGCCATGAAGGATATCTGTAACAGTACGATCAAAATATTTCTGAATGTATATGAATCGTGCCCTGTGATTGCACCAATGTACATAATTATGATTCAATAAAATTATTAAAAAAAAAAAGTCAGCTACGCAGTAAGGCAAGGGACATTATAACTCATCAAGAGTTGAGTTGGAGAGGTAATACAGTGTCCGAATGAATCTGTCTGAAATTTTAAACAAGGATTATTAAAATAAGTAATGCAAATATATGTTAGTGATAATATCAGGGAAGGACTTAATATTCCTGCATGAGACTTCACATACAATTTGTGGTCTTGTCTGTTGTAGAAAAATTATTAGAAATGATCACAAAGAATAGGCCTCAAGTTATTTTGTACACCAAATACAAATAGACAAGACAGTAACCAAGGGATAACTGGGGTTCTCAAGATTTGATCTTTACTCCTAGCAGCTAAAATCCAATTGAAAGCAACAAATTTGGTACCAGAAAGCTGGATTATACCAACATTAAACAGAATGCTTTCTCATAGTATGGAAATCGGATCAATTAATATTTAGTAGATTCATACATTCAAAATAATGCAAATCCAAGAAAAACACATTTATACTCTTTGAGAAGTACTCTGGCTTGAGGAAATTTCAAATTACAAAGATTAGTGAACTCACACAAACATACATGCCTATACACAATCAAGAAAGAATCATATTGCCCAAAGACACGGAGGAAGAAAACAGTGTCAAAAGTATTTTTGCTATGAGATAGAAGAATAATTTTGAAAATTTTTTTAACATCAAAATTTAATAAAATGCAGATTCTATGAAATGATATGCAAGATGAATATGAAACCTGACTTAAATGAACTGAGAAGTTCCTGATAGTCATTCAAAATATAAAACCAGGTGAATGAAATAAGATATGAGCTTACTAGAATTAAGATTGCAGCAAAACAATAAAAAATGCATTAGAAGACTGGGTGCAGTGGCTCAAAGCAGTAGTCATAGCACACTGAGTGTCTGAGGTGGGAGGATTTCTTGAGCTCAGGAGTTTTGAGACCTACTTGAGTAAGAGTGAGACCCTGTCTTTACTAGAAACAGAAAAATTAGCTGCACTGTGGTGCATGCCTGTAGTCCCGGCTACTCAAGAGGCTGAGGCAAGAGGATCACTTGAGCCCGATAGTTTGAGGTTGCTGTGAGCTGTGATGATGCCACAGGACTCTACCCAAGGCAACAGACTGACTCTGTCTCAAAGAAAGAAAAGAAAGAAAGAAGGTAGAAGGAAGGAAGGAAGGAGGGAGGGAAGGAAGGAAGGAAGGAAGGAAGGGAGGGAGGGAGGGAGGGAGGGAAGGAAGGAGGAAAGGAAGGAAGGAAGGAAGGGAGGGAACCAGTGTATCTACTCTGAATAGAAATCAAGGGTCTCTGTCTTTTTTTTTTTTTAATGTCCGTACCCCCCCCTTCATTCTCAGAAGTGAAAAAAAAATTTCTTTGGCAAGGTTGAACACATTATTAACAGGACTGTCTTTGTAGTGGATGAACCATGACAAGTTTGGATCTTTTCCTCCACCTTTTCCTTCATTGTCTTCAGACCAATGGCAGACAGAGATGGCTCCTGCAAGGGATGGGACCTGGCCACCCTTCTTCCCTCGGCTCCTGCACGGGAGGGGGCCTGGCCACCCTTCTTCCCTCTTTGTTTTCTTCTCCCATCAACTGCTCCACTGCTGTGGACAGCCTCTGCTCCAGGTTTGGAAGAAAAAACAATTTATATTTCTTCAGATTATGATAGGCACATTAGACCATCATTTCCTTTCAAATCCTAAAAAGATGTTAAGTTTTATTTTGTGGTTTTAGGGGTGGGGAAAATGAAACAGACTGTACAAGTCTCACAGCCTGTTTTACCTTTTTAGGTTTGTTTAGAATAGAATAAAAGAAAGTCTTATTTCTCCATTCATATGCTTCAATATTATGACAGTTACATATATGCGTGTGTGTGTGTGTACATATATAATAAGCTATGGTCTCACCTGCCTTACTTTCTTAGCCCAGGAAATGTCCCCATTTTGTTTCTATCAAGTCAGAGTGGGAAGAAGGATGGCCAGGAAAGGGCGATGTTGTTTATGAGAACACTGGGAAAGTCTCCAAGTGTGCAGAGGAATTAAACAAAGACAAAAAAAATGGAGAGAGATGACAGCTATAGAAGTTCGAGGACAGCATCTAGAGAGACTGCCCATAAACCAGTAAAAGAAGAAAGGCCAAACACAATGAAAAATCAATAGTATAGTAAAAATATGGTCTAGAGTTAAAGACAAATTTATAAGAAAAAATGTTCACAGTGTACAGCAGAAAAAGAACAAAAGAATTCCAAACCTAGACACTCAAACATTTAGGATTTTGATAGCATTTTCCTTTTAACTCTACAAATACGTTGGCAAGGAAAAATGTACTAACCACAAACGACTTGATGGAAAACAGGATAGTGTTGATGGAAAACAGGATAGTGTTAGACTTTTCTTCCACAGCACTAAATTCTAGAAGGCAATAGACAGATGTCTCGAGCACAGGTCCCAGGTAGGCTTACGACTGTAGACAGGACACAGGCAGGCTTGCTTTGTCTTACACAAATTTCTATGTTATGTATTTCCTTTTAAAATTTTGAGACTCTAGTTTCTCCTGAATAATAATAAGAGTTGGCCACATTTAGCTCCATATGTCCTCAAGGCAACAATCAACCTGAGCCAAGATGGCCTGGATCACTTTACTGTCTCTCTCAACCTTTTATTCCAGCACTAGGGAAAACTGTCCTTTGGTATTTTCCCTGAGGTCTTGACTAAAATTCTTAATAGAGACAGTCCTCTATCCAAAGAGCAAATATTAAAGATACATGGACAGACTACTTACTTTAAAAAATGAGAGAAAAATATTTCTATATAGATTCTCCCTTTTAAAATACAGAAATTCATTCTATCCATGGCATAAGAATGTTCCTAAGCTTGTTTCATTGATTTACCTAACATCTTTGCCCTTTTTATTTTTTTGTTTTGTTATGATACCCTGGGTATCCTTGGGCTTGAGAGATCCTCTTGTCTCAGCCATAGACTACAGGCACCCACCACAATGTCCAGCTGGTTTACTGTTTTTAGTAGAAATGGGGTCTTGCTTTTGCTTCGACTGGTCTCAGACACATAACCTCCAGCAATCCACCTGCTTTGGCCTCCCAGAGTGCTAGCATTATAGGCATGAGTCGTCATGCCAGGCCCTTTGCCTTTTTTAGGCATTTGAGATTTTAAATCCATTTGAGGACTTGAAGTGAAAGCTTGGTGCTTATTGGGTAGTCCATTCAATGTAGACACTTTCTCAGACATGCCAAAGTTCACAGGCTTCAAAACTCAAGTACCATTTCTAGGGTGGGGGAAGCAAACTAGGGAAGAAAGATTTATACTCACCAAAAAATGAATCTAAATAAAATTTTATTTCATAATATAGTATTTTTCCCCCAAAACAATTTTAGAAATTACTCAAAATATTTTTTCTTTCCTCCATGAAAAGGAAAATGTAAAAAGTTATTCTCGTACTGTATCTATATGTTTATACCTATATATTTTTTCTGAATCTATTTCTAAATCTGTACATCTATATTTACATCTGTAACCAAACCTGTTTATCTAACTTTCTCTGTGTCTTTCTCTGTGTCTGTGTTTTATATAGTAACCTTTGTATTTTTTTCCTTATCTACTTTCCTAATCTACTTTTATGATTGAACCTAATCATCTGTCATCCTGTTTTCATTTTAAAAATTCTCTACCAGATGCCTTTTTCTGGGTCACATTCTTCATGTAATGTTCTGTTCACAATCTTGGAAATAATATGAAGGATTTAATTATGTTCCTAAGTTCTGTATTGATTCAGAATAGTTTCAGAGTCATTTATTGATTGTACGTCTTTACTGATGTATATAAATTGACACGGTGCCCTGATCCCAGGCTAGCTTCTCACTCTGGACCCTCAAACAATTACTCCCAATACAATGAACATTAGTTCAAAAAATACAGACAGAAAAATTCTAGCTAATGGAAAAATATGAATAGCTGTGGAAGAATTGATACATTTTGAGGGGAAATTGTGGAGGTAAAAGTGAAATTATGTGACAAACAATCCAATTTTTCTATCTTAAATATATTGTTTCCTTTATGCACTCTTATTAAAAGCAACTTCAAATAATTTGGAAAATAATCATTTCTGTGAGTAACATAAATAATAATGGCTTTTGAGATTATCTCTAGAAATTTTAGGAAATATTTAAAATGTTCATATTATGTAACACTATTCCTTTCTTGTGATGAAAAAAAAAAAAAAAACAGATGTAAAAAGAATATACATGAGGGCAGAAGGAACCAAAAGTGAGCCTTGGTGATAGAATAATCATACCAAATAACTACCAAAGTAGGAAGGAATTTTTATTATTTTAAGACACCAACAGAGTGAGGTCATGTAGGAGTTTACTAGATTGCACTAAATAGAAATTATATTTGTTGTGAAATTAAGCTACACAGTCTCACTCCAATGATATGTAGAAATGGGTTTGGATTATTTATCTTGCACCCTTGTCCTAACGCAATGGAAGCTCGGAAGTTTATTGTATAATATAGATTAAGCAATACTTTATTCTCTTCTTGCTTAAGTATATCATTTTCATGCAAATTGAAAATTATACATATAAAATAGTTATGCAACCATATAAAGCAATTCCTTCCAATGTAAATTTCATAGAAAACACGCCATCTGAGAAAAGCCTATCTATAAATATTCCCTTTCATAATAAGCACACTGAGAGAGTGCTTTTTTGTAGAAATAATATATTCTCATGGAATCTTGGCAAGCCACTGGGAAGAGAAGGCATTTTGAAAAGGAGAAAATAAAGGGTGGTAATAAAAAGTATATAATTGTTGAATTTGTTATCTTTTGATATAGCACGCCCTAGATTTTTGAAATTCTCAATTTTAGAGATGACTTTGAAAAATATTGCATGTTTATTCAAGAACTGTTGAAGATTTTCAAACATTTAATTTTTAAAGCATAGGACAGAAAAAAAAGTTTCTCCACTTATATTTCTGTATAGTTGTGGTGTTTCGGTACAACATTTTTCTGTGATTTTCAATATTCTGGAACCATCTAATTCAGGAGTTGTGGTTATGCAATGCACTTAATTACTAGTTCTACTTCTTGACATGTCATTCTTTTTCTCCTTTCTCTTCTGATACTTTGTTTTTCAATATAGAGTAATTTAATAGGCAGGAGACTGTGTTCTGATCCAAAATTATATTATTTCTAGAAGAAAGAAGTGGGCATTACTGAATTTGATCTTGCTTTTCTTCTTTGTCAGATTTCCACTGCTGTGTAATTGCTGTGTATTGTGTGCACTTGAACTGCAGGACACGTGTGAAAATTACTAAAGAGGGCTACAGAATTAACTAATTAACCCCTACTAGTGAATGAGAGATGCAATTTTATTAGTTTCCTTGAACAGAATAACGAGTGACCTGTGTCTTTATCATACTGATTTGTGACTGCAAGATAAATTTAAAGCATTTCTCATGTCTGACTACAGGAGAAAAATGGTAGTTTGGATTACATGACTTCTTTTTTTTTGAGACAGAGTCTTAAGCTGTCACCCTGGTTAGAGTGCTATGGCATCACAGCTCACAGCAACCTCCAATTCCTGGGCTCAAGTGAGTCTCTTGCCTCCGGCTCCCAAGTAGCTGGGACTACAGGCGCCCACCACAACACCTGGCCATTTGTTTGTTGCAGCTGTCGTTGTTTGGCGGGCCCGGGCTAGATTCGAACCTGTCAGCTCAGGTGTACGTGACTGGCGCCTTAGCCCATTGAGCCACAGGTGCCAAGCCTGGATTACATGACATCTATGCAAGTTCGAATCAGGCACTTTCTCTTGTGCTCCATATGAAATAATACATTTTATGAACATACAAACTTTATTCTTCAAGATGAATTTCTGGAAATCCCTCCTGATCTGTAATGTGAATATCTAGAGTTGAAAAGGATTCTGTTTTCATCAGAATATAGCAGCACAGGGTCTCTGTTTTGTTGCTGATGATGTTAATGGTAATCAACTAAGGAAGGGAGAGGAAGAGGGAGGAATAAAGAAGTACACAGGATCTATTCATGTCGCTTGCCCTTTGATATAAGGGATTGTTGACGTTTTTTGTTGTTGTTGCTTAATTTGAGTTCTCTGTAGATTCTAGTTATCAAACTTTTGTCCAATTCTTAATATGCAAATATCCTTTCCCATTGTGTAGGTTGTTTATTTGCTTTGGTTGGTGTCTCCTCGCTGTACAGAAGCTATTCAGTTTGATTAAGTCTCATTTGTTTATTTTTGTTGTCATTGCAATTGCCACTAGACTCTTCTTTATAAAATCTTTCCCCAAGCTGATAGCTTCAAGTGTTTTCCTGACACTTTCTTGAAGGATTTTCATTGATTCATGCCTGAGATTTAGGTCTTTTATCCATCTTGAATCAATCACATCTCATGGGGGTGGATGCTATCAATAGAGGGACTTCACCCAGCAAATGTAACCAGCTTATCCTGGCTCATTGTACCCTCAATGATTCCCTAACAATAAAAAGATAGAAAGAAAGAAAGAAAGAAAGAAAGAAAGAAAGAAAGAAAGAAAGAAAGAAAGAAAGAAAGAAAGAAAGAAAGAAAGAAAGAGGAGAGGAATTTTGGAGTTTTTAAAACTTGAGGATCGAATATTTTAATTAAAAATGTGCTACTTAGCCAGGCCTGGTGAAACTCACAACTACAATCCCAGTACTCTGGGAGGCTGAGACGGGTGGATTGCTTGATCTCAGGAGCTAGAGAAAGACCCAATCTCTAAAAGTAGCCTATTGTTGTGGAGGGCCAGCTACTCATGAGGCTGAGACAAGAGAATCACTTGAGCCTAAGAGTGTGAGGTTACTGTAAGCTGTGACACCTCAGCACTCTACTGAGGGCAACAAAATGAGACTATCTCAAAAAAAAAAAAAAAAAGGCTGTTTAACTGAATGTCGTGTGCATCATTTCTGAGGCCACTGATTTATTTTCCTATGTATTAGTTTAATAAAGCAACAAATATTCAGGACTTATAGTGTTCCAGATACTCAGTAACTGAGACACCAACTATAAAAAGCTTCAATCCTTGTCTTTTAAGAGTTGAATTGTAAGAGAAAGGTAAATATACAAATATTTGCCATTGAATGCTGTAATCTCGCTGGGGGAATTAATGTAGATATTTCAGTGGGAACAGAGAACTCCAGTTCTGCCACAGAAACAAGGTAAAAGTCAGGGAAGAAATCTACTTAACAGATGTAAGTGTTTGGTGTTTGTTAGCAATATTTTAGGATAAGCTAATGTAAACCTCAAAAACAAACAAAAACAGTCTCTTTAAAGGAAGAGAATATTTGGGGAAGTAGGACATTGCAATGGGAATTCCCATGTCATAGGAAACTATTTGCATATTCCAAGAGATTAAAAGAAGACAAAGATTTTTAAGGAGAAAATGAGAATTCCATAATTTTTTAGATAATTATGCCTGGCAACGAAGAACAATAACAAGGGTGAAGCCAGTGCAGGGTTGGAAGGCAGTTGCAGGACTTATATCCCTGCAGAAGTATTTTTTATGTAAAATTGTGACAGCCATTGTGTATGGTTGACATTTCTGCAGTCTCTCGTGACAGTGTTATTATCAGGCGTGCAAGCGTGATGATTCTTCATACGCTTTTCATAGCCGCCCTGGGTCTATTTGTCCGGGTTTTTTAAAACACAAGTGACTGCATTTTGATTCTGACAACTTTTGCATTAAAAAACCTATAACCATACTACTCCCCACTTCCATTTCTGCGATAGTAAAGCAAGAAGTTTCTTTCTTTCACGTACATAGCCAGGACAGCTGTCCACACAGCAGGGATGTCTTCTGCACACAACTATGCTAGTTAACAGATTGGTGGGTACTTGGAAGTCTTATCACAGGACTTCCAAGATCATGCTGGACACCGTTGCTCCCATCAGGTAAAGGGAAAGAGCACAGAGGGTGCTGGTGGAAGAAGAGGTCCGACCTCGAAGCAGGACACATCTCTTCAGCTCACAGAACTTGGAAAGGACTTCACCACATACTGCACTTAAATGCACTAGAGCTCAAAGATTGTAGAAAGGGAAACTAAATTTAGAGGGACAACCAATGGGGTTGGCTCTCGGCTGGTATTACAGGTAAAGAGGACAACATAGCATGCTCAGGGTCTCTTGAATTCGAGTGTAATTGGTCTATTCCAGAAAGTAGCACCCTCTGGCAGCTTGATAGAAGCTCTGAAAAGAATCTTTTGTGGTGTTATTTAAACAGTGGAGGAGAGTTATCCAGTTATTTTAAATAATGAGCAGAGTTGATCATATTTTATTACAGTTGATCAAACTGATACAAATAAATCTTTAATCTTAGTGTATATATATTCTTTAAGCCAACTAGTTAAGGTTTATATTTTTTCAATAATAGTAGGCAATCAGGCACCTACCAGTCCCAAATACCACCTTAAATATCATCAGATGCATCTGAGTCACATAATACACTAGCACTGTTACTTACGGGAAATTGGAAGAAAGGCTACATTGAGATTAGAATTAATTATTTTTGTTGTGTAGTCTTTCAACTGAAAAAGTAACATTTAATTTTTTAAAGAAAATTATCACAAAGCTTTGGTAACTTTCTGCTCAAAGTATATAATACTATAAATCAGCTTCCCATTATTGAATTCATATTATTCTTTATCAGATAAACATACACACAAATATATGCAAGGCTGGTGATTCTCATCAAGATTACTTTTAAAGTTAAAACCTTAGTGTTCTAGATACAAAACAAATGACTAATCAGCACAGTACTGAAAATACAAAGGAGCACATACATTGCAGAAATAATCAAAATGAGTGTTGGCCATCTATATATTAAACAGCTTTTTCATATATATGAACAGCTGTTTTTTAGCACCTATTATGTATGTGGAATTGTTCAATGTGGCTTACCTACATCAGAGATGGCCCTTACATTTTAGAGTAGAAAATAAAAATAAGGAATAAATAAAATATATAGTCAGTCATGTATTTTTTAACAACAGATATGCATTCTGAGAAATGTGTCTGTAGTGATTTCGTCATGGTGTGGACATCACTGCTGATCTTACACAAAGTTTAATAATGGTACATATAGTGTACCATTATACTTACATGAATAATGGTACTTCATACCTAGGCTATATGGAACAGTCTGTTACTCCCAGACTGCAAAGCTTATGGCAGGTCACTGCACTGAATACTGTAAGGCAATTGTAAATGTTAAGTTTTGTGTGTCTGAACATATCAAACACAGAAAAGGTGCCATTAAATATGGTATGAGTGGAGCTTGCAGGCTACGAGTTGCTCTGAGTATTTAAATGAGTGAATGTGAAGATGTAGAACATTACCGTACACCACTATAAACTTTACACAGTACATTTAGGTTATGTTAAATTTTTGAAATTTTGTTAAAAACTAAAATGCAAACATGTACATTAGCCCTACAAGGGCTCAGAATTATCAGTATCATTGTACTCCACATCTTGCTCCAGTGGTTTGGGGGGATAACAGCCATGAAACTGTCATCTTCTATGACAGTCACACCTTCTTCTGGAATACCTCATGGAAGATCTGCCTGAGACTATTTCACAGTGACTTTTTTTATGAGTAGAAGGACTACTCTCTAAAATAATTATAAAAAAGGGTAGTAAATACATGAATCAGTAAAAATCATTTATTACCATTTTCAACTATTAAATATTGTACATAAGTCTATGGGATATACTTTTATACGTTTGGCAGTGCAATATATTTGTTTATACCAGACTCATCACACTCACATAAATAGTGCATTGTGTTGGGATGCCAGATGATAGAATATAGGCAGCTCAATTATGACCTTTTGGGGCCGCGCACGTAAATGCAGTCTTGTCACATGCCACGTCTGACACTGCTTGTCAGGGCCCAGGACTGGTCGGATCTCGGGCCAGGCTTAACTAGGTTCCGGATACGAACCACTAAGTTACCTTGCTCTTGAACAGTTTCTCTTAGGTGCCTGAGGGCTGTCTACTTTAGCTGGAGAGAGAGTCTTGGAGAGAGTAAAGCAGTCTTCTTAGAAAGATAGACCTTAGTCTTTAGCAGAGGTTGGTAATCTTGAGCAGAGATACGCCGTGCTGGCGTTCTGCAGGCAGGAGAGGAGACAGAGTCAGAGTAAGCGGGTCTGTGATAGAATGCACATGCTTCCGACTGCCTTGTCCTCCAGCCTAATGTAAGGTTGATCTCCTGCCTCTCAACACCACAGGTTTGGAGGCTGCCAATTTACCACTGCTCTCATCTCGGGAGCTCTCGTGCTTGTTAGGAGAGCTAAATCCCTCTCCATGCCCTTTCCACCCAGGTGTTCCATTATTGAGCTATACAGGTATTTCTTATAAGTCTCGCTCCTCCAAGCCACAGGCTATATGAGCTGCAACACATTCTGGTCTTGAACAAAATATCATTACATAGTGCATATATGCCATACATATGTGTGCATGGATGTGTATATACACATACAGAGGGTGCCAAAAAAGTATCTATCTATCTATCTATCTATATATATGTTAAAAAAGGAAAAATTGTATTAAAAGTGTAATACTCAAGTCACATTTGACCTTGGCAGTTACAAAAGATACAAGATAACAAATGTTATTAATATACATTGAGTATTACAATTTTAATATAGGTTTTTCCTTTCTTAAAATGTGTATACGTTTTTGGAACCCTCTGTGTGTGTGTATATATAGATATATGTACATATATGATATATAAATAGATATAGGAAGATATATATGGAAATACATAAATATGCATTAAGATATATTTTTATATTACATATATCTCTTGCTATATATATCCTATATGTGTGAATAACATAGCTCTATCTATACCATCCTCCACACATATATAATTACACACGCATGTATATAGCACGCCTCAGGAATATTGTGTGTTCAATTCCAGAGCAAGACAATTTTGATTCACACAAATTTTTTGGTCTTCCAGTGCTTATAAAAGTTACAATTGCATTATAATGTAGCCTATGAAATGTGTAACAAAATTGTGTCTAAAAGGGTGCACATACCTTGATTTAAAAATATGTATTGCTAAAAATGCAAACAATCATCCGGGCCTCCCGTGAGTGGTATTCCTTTTGCTGGTGGAGGGTCTTTCCTCAATGTTAATGACTAACTGTTGGTCAGGGTGGTTGATAAATGTTGGGGTAGCTGTGGTAATTTCTTAAAATAAGATAAAAATGAAGTTTACTACCTCGATTGACTCTTCCTTTCACGAAAGACTTATCTGTAGCATTTTACTGTCATTAGTAGTTTTTACAAAATTGGAGTCAAGCCTCTCCAACACTACTGCTGCTTAATCAGCTAAGTTTTGTAGCATTTGTAGCAAAATCCTTTCTTGTCATTTCAACAATGTTCACATCATCACTGAGGTAGGTTTAATCTCCAGAAGAAATAATTTTTGCTTTTCATAAGAAATAATTTCTCATACATTGAAGTTTTATCCTGAGATTGCAGCAATTTAGTCACATCTGCACACTTTAATTCTAATTCTGGCTCATGCAACTTCTCCTGTATCTCTAATGACGACCTCCCCAGCTTGAAATCTCCATCCTTCAGAGTCACCCACAGCATTGGCATCAACATCTCCCAAACCCTTATTACTGTTGACATTTTTACCTCCTTGCATGAATCTTGAATGTTCTCAATGGAATCTAGACTGGTCAATCCTTCCAGAATGTTAACAATTTACTTTCCCAGACCCGTCAGAAGAATTGTTGTCCATGCATCTATAGCCTTAGAAAATACGGATCTTGTTACTCCTTGATCCATGGACTTCAGAATGGAAGTTGTGTTTAAAAAACATTATACACCTTATATGTCTCTATCAGAGATATTGGTGCATTGTCAGCAACCAGTAATATTTTGAAAGGAATCTTTTTATGAGCAGTAGGTTTTGACTGTGGGCATAAAATCTTCAGGAAACAACACTGTAAGCTGACATGCTGTTACGCAGCCTTTCTTGTTCCACATGTAGAGCACAGCTAAGGCAGATTTAGCATCACTCTTAAGGCCCTGGGATTTTCAGAATGATAAATGAGCACTGGCTTCAACTGAAAGTCACCAGCTGCACTGGTCCCTTACAAGAGTCAGCATGTTCCCCGTTGCTGTGAAAGCCCTGAACAGATTTCCAGTACAGGGCTATGTTGTCTGCATTGAAAGCCTGGTGTTTACTGTAGAAACTTTTACTAATCACCTTAACTGGATTTCTCGACAGCTTGTTTCTGTGCTTGCTGTCTCAGTTAATGTTACGATGATCTCTTTCTCTTTTTTAAACCTCAATATATTAGCCACTGGTCACTTGAAACTTTCTTTTGCAGCTTCCTTATCTCTTTGGACCTTCATAGAATTGAAGAGAGTTAGGGCCTTGCAAATGATTGGGCTTTGCTAATCATAAGGGCATGTGTCGCTGATTTGATCGTCTCTTCAGACCACCAAACCTTTCTCCATAAGGCTCTTTCACTCTTTTATCATCCACGTGTTCTCTACAGCAGCACATTTCATTTCTTTCCAGAGCATTTCCTTTGCATGACAACTTCGCCACCTACCTCAAGATGTTGACCTTTTTGTCTGTCTCAGCTTTCAACATGCCTCCCTCACTAAAACTAATAATTTCTAGCTTTCAATTTAAAATAAGAGACATCCAACTCTCTCTTTCACTTGAACACTTAGAAGCCATTGTAGGGTTATTAATTAGCCTAATTTCAATATTGCTATGTCTCAGGGAATGGAAAAACCTAAGGAAAGAGAAAAAGAGATGAGGGAATGGGTCCTCAGTGGAGCAGTCAGGACACAAACAGCTTTCAATAAGCAAGTTTGCCATCCTACAGGTGGGGTTCATGGTTCACCTCTACTCATGAATGACAATAGTAACATCAAAGATCATTGACTTTAGGTCACCATGACAGACAAAATAAGACTGAAAAAGTTTGAAATAATGAGGAAATTATAAAATGTGGTGCAAAAACACTAAGTGGGCCAAATGGGTGGAAAAATGGGACCAAGGTATTTACATGATAGAGGTTTGGAACAAAACTTCAATTTGTAAAAACTGCAGTTATCTGCGAACTGTAATAAAAGCAAAGCACAGTAAAATTAGGTATCCCTGTATACATCTACATATAATGGGTATGTACATTTATATATGGTACATCCATATATAATAAAAAGACGTATATATTAAATATTTTATAACATATAGATTTATATTTACGTGTGAGTATTTGTGTGTCCTTCCCTGAGTTGTCTAATCTGTCCTCCCATCATTGTGAACCCTTGTAACCATGTTTGGCAGGGAGTCATGACAGCTGCACAGATCCAGAAACACAGAGCTGGTTGGAGACAACTGCTCCACTTTGCACATTAAGATTGACTTGAAGAACACACAAACAGCAGTAATATACTTATATTTAAAATTTTGGTATTTTTCTTATCATGGATTTTTTTCAATTTTTGTTTTTCCATCATTGCATGTTACTTAACTTAACTCAAGGACTGAATTTTTAACACCTCTTTTTAAAATATTTTATTTCTTCTGCATCTATTGAGAGGATCACATAGTCTTTATTTTTGCTTCTGTTGATATGGTGAATTACATTTAGCCATTTGCATATGTTAATCCAGCCCTACCCCTGCAGCCTTGAAAACGGAGGTGGCAGACCATGAGAATGTGGATAGACCCTAGATCTCAGAAAAAGCAAGAAAACAAATTTTCCCCTACTGCCTCCAGAAATGAACTCAACCCTATGGACATTAATTTTAGTCCAGTGAGAACTTTATTGGACCTCCGAACTCTGTAACTATAATATAATACATTTTTGTTATTTTTAAGTCTGTGGCTAATTTATTGCCATTGTAATAGAAAACTAATGCAGGCCAGTTTTCTCAAACTGTTTTCCGTGGCCCACTTATTAAAAAAGCACATTTTCTTTGGCCCTTCACCAGACTACTGAGGTTTAAGAATCTAAATAATAACAAAATGTAGATTATTGCTATGAAATTTAGCAATCATTACTTGAAAAAACTAGTAAAATCTTACAAAAATAACAATAGCAAGTTGGTATCACAAGTCAAGAACAAAAACATAGATTTTCACCGTTGATGATATTACTCTGACAACAAAAACACCATGGAAGAGGCCCAAGTGTCCATCAACCCACAAATGGATTAATAAATTGTGGTATATGTACACCATGGAATATTATGCAGTCTTAAAGAAAAATGGAGACTTTAACCTCTTTCATGTTTACATGGATAGAGCTGGAACATATTCTTCTAGGCAAAGTATCTCAAGAATAGAAGAAAAAGTATCCAATGTACGCAGCCCTACTATGAAACCAAGCTATAGTTTTCTTATGAAAGCTATAACCCAATTATAGCACAAGAATATGGGGAAAGGAGAAAAGGAGGAGAGGGTAAGGGAGGGGCGAGGATGGGTGGAGGGAGAGTAATTGGTGGGACCACACCTATGGTACATCTTAGAAGGGTACAGGTGAAACTTGCTAAATGTAGAATATAAATGTCTTAACACAATAACTAAGAAAATGCCATGAAGGCTATGTTAACCAGTTTGATGAAAACATTTCAAATTGTATATAAAACCAGCACATTGTACCCCATGATTGTATTAATGTACACAGCTATGATTTAATAAAAAAAATTTAAAAAACAAACAAAATTTAAAAAATAAAATATTTTATGTCATTTATTTTAGATCAATATTTGATCAGAAATATAATCAAATTGTATTTTTATGGAGTGAACCATAATTTTTACACACACACATTGTTCAGAAACTCAGAAAGATAGATGTTCAAACTCAGAAACATCTATCACCTCCAGAACTTCTCATTTGTTATTGTTCGAACATTTAAAATCTATTTTCTTAGCAATTTATAAATATATAGTACATTATTAACTCAAGTCACTGTGCCCCATTATAATCTTCATATCTTAATCATTTGAATCTAACTTAAACTTTTTATCTTTTCACCAAAATCTCTAGAAACCCTCTTTCCTGGTCAGCACATTCTACTTTCTTTTTCGAACAGTTCTACATCTAAAGAGTATGAGTCTGTCTCACAAGGTACCATGCAAGATCTACTTGGCTATTGGAAAGATAATGGCTCTTATTTTCAATAAAATGGGGACCACGAAAAGGTTTTAAAGAAAGGAATAGAGTGATAACTATTGCTTTTAAAAGATTATTCTTGCTGTTGTGCTGAAATAGACTGGTGGTGGGGGATACAAAGAAAAATCAAGAATATTCTTTTAAAAAAATTCAGATTAATAGGAGAGTATCAATGATTAGGTTACACTGTTTGTGTTTTGTAGGTAAAGTTCAAGTTGTAGTTGAGCTACAACTCACACCCAGGAGATGTGTTGTTAAATCCTTAGGCTCTCAATACAAATGAAAAATGGTAATGAAGTAGTGGTAGCACTGGGTTTTTGAGAAGTAGTTGAATTCTAAAGTATTTAAAAAGAATAAACAATCAAATTACACAATGAGTTAGACCTAAAATTTAATAGGAAGAGTTAAGTCAAGATGACTCCAAGGCTTTGACTTGTGCAACTGTAAGGATGGTATCCTCAGTAGAGGAAAGTTCCTGGGGAGGAAGTTTCACGTAGAGGGAAGATGCCTTTGGACTGTGTGAGATGTCTATTGCAAATCTGAGAGAACTACTAAGTAGATACAGAGGCCTGGAGTTCAGAAAATAGATTTGTGCCAGACATTGAAATCCAGGATTATAATATCACTTGAAAATGATTCAAGTTTAATATTCAAAGTTGAATTTAATGAATACATATGCAACGAAGGTACCAAATTTATTTCACTCTATATTTCAATGCTATAAAACACAGTCTATAAATTATCTGCCATTACCTATTTATGCAAATTCCCTTGATAAAATAAACCTTTTAATTTCCAGCCTGACATTGAACCACAGAAGTAAAAATATATAACTTTGCATTAATCAAAAGAATACGCTGTGAGCTCCCTCTGCTGTTACTAGAGAGTCTGCTACTTAGAAAATTGACCAGTACTCAAGAGACAGAAATTAAACAAATCTAGATACTCAGGGAAAAAATGGACAGTACAAATGGAATAGGTATTATGAGTTTAAACAGTATTCAATGTCCTAATAGTTTATTTTGTTAAATATTGATAAGATATTAAGAAAATTAGCAGAACAGTGGTCTGAAAAATGTTTATCTCCTCTCCAGAATGTGGTAATAACTACATAGTACCTACTTAAAGAATAAACCAGTTACCTATTCACTAACTAAAATCATCAAGAAATGAGTCAGATCAGTAGGGAATGCTTCTGTTTTTCTTAAACAATTATTAACAAATTCCCCTTTACATAGAAAACAAAACATTTTATGCTTCAAATATAATTATTTTATTTCCATAAGGGAAAAGGTAAAAGGGCTAGTTAGCAACTGCCAGTTGGTAAAATGACCTTGCACTTAAACTTAATTACAATTATCAATAAATATACGAGCTAAAAATTTTCTATGTAAGTGGCAAGATAAAAGAAGGTGTTTTGAGAAAATTTCTGTCATATGTCTCATACAGTAAAGCTCTGGAATTGTTTAGAGAATAGAGAAAGAAGTACAGTATGTGAGGTTATTTATGGTTATTCTCCCACCTAGCTCCAGGCTTAATTTTCTGACATTTCTCCTTTAAGAGTGTTAACAAAATAGTAATAGTTCTCCAAGTGCATCAAGTACCTCTCTTTCTCTTATATGAGTGCTTATCTAATTTTTTTCAAGGCATAGCTGAACAACCTCCTTGGTTAGGTTTGACACTTCTCTTCCATATATGTAAAATACACACTGAAATCAAACTGGACTGTGGTTTTATCTTGGTTCTGGTATGTCACCCTTGTGAGGTTTTGGGCAAAACTGTAACTTTTCTCAGCCTTAGTTTTTCCTCTGTTCATTAAACACAGGCAATGCATAGAATTCTCAATAATACACATGGAATAAACAAAATAATACATGAAAAACATCTAGTGGGGTCTGGAACACTAAGAGATACTCTGCATATTATAGCTATTACTATTCTGTAATTACTATCTTTCACAGAAAATCACAATATATGGTAACTGCTAAGTTTTCTGTATCTTCATTACATGGCCTCAATTCCTTTAACATTGATGAGCATTATCTTTTCTTCTTGACATAATGGATATTGATATAGAAGATATGATATATACTTGAAACAATGAAATTAAACAATAAACATTGATGATAAATGCAGAATAATTAACACTCTTCTCAAGGGCTTATTTTAAAATATGTTAGAGAGTAATATACCATTATTTTCTAAGTCTTTGAATTAGTATTTTTAATAATGGAGTTAATTAATCAATTAGACATGATAGTGAAAAGCCAAAAGTAATCCCAAAGCGTTGGATATAATATACAGTCTTTGTTGCTTCTTTCTGCATTGCCTGAAGTTATTAAATGTAATAATACATTACAGCAGGCAGGGAGAGAAGTGGCATGTAAGATGACCATTTTTAATTAATGCAACCATGCCATTTCTTCTGTTTCTTTTTTCTTTTCATTGTCCTTCAATCAAGAAAAGCTCTCAAATGAAATATAACATTGTGTTTATGTTAATTTTCCTTTCTTCTTGACTTTTTCCCCAGGGTAGATGGTAATTATTCTTATTGTTAGGTACTATAGTTTCTTAAAATTTGACACACAAAAGTGAATGAAAATAAATCCCAAATACATTCCAACAACATTCAAGTCTATTTTGTGACTTTTTCATATTTAGAAGTTAGTTTTCCAGAATGTCAGAAACAAAAATTATTAGTAACTAATTCCATGTGGTATTGTGAATTTCCTATAAAAATTCCAGCTTCAAAGAACAACTGCACAATGTAAAAACTATAGTTCTCTAAGTAATTAATGGGAAACAAGGTGATACTGGGTATTAACAATTTATGGTTCTTTAATAAGGAAAGGAAGTAACATTGAAAAATCTGAACTAAAAGTAAAATCATAAGCCCTATGCTAACTGAATGGGTCCCTCTTGTTAAAGGGAATCTCTGTCAAGCGGACCCCAGAAATACCTTAAAACTGAGTTCGTCTGTAGGCCGTGCGCCTGTCGTCTTTAGAGACGTTTCTCTTCAAGTCCTTTTCCCACCCTGAGATGGGATCACTTACCCTTTTGTTGTCAATACGCTTAAGTTCTCTGTGTATTTTGGTTATTAAACCTTTGTCTGAGGCATAACTGCAAATATTTTCTCCCATTCTGAGGGCTGTCTGCCTGCTACACTTACAGTGTTCTTAGCAGTGCAGAAGCTTTTTAGTTTGATCAAGTCCCAGTAGTGTATTTTTGATACTGCTTCAATTGCCTGGGGAGTCCTCCTCA
>CAUYON010002830.1:0-14464 GCA_963573935.1 Arctocebus calabarensis | reverse complement strand
TGAAAGATCTCTATAAAGAGAACTATGAAATTTTAAGAAAAGAAATAGCTGAAAATGTTAACAAAAGGAAAAACACACCATGCTCATGGCTGGGAAGAATCAACATTGTTAAAATGTCTATACTACCCAAAGCAATATACAATTTTAATGCAATCCCTATTAAAGCTCCACTATCATACTTTAAAGATCTCGAAGAAATAATACTCCATTTTATATGGCATCAGATAAAACCCTGAATAGCCAAGACATTACCCTGAATAGCCAAGACATTACTCAGACTATACTATAAATTGATAGTGATCAAAACAGCATGGTACTGGCACAAAAATAGAGAGGTAGATGTATGTAAAAGAACAGAGAACCAAGAGATGAACCCAGCTACTTACCGTTATTTGATCTTTGACAAGCCAATTAAAAACATTCAGTGGGGAAAAGATTCCCTATTTAACAAATGGTGCTGGGTGAACTGGCAGGTGACCTGTAGAAGACTGAAATTAGACCCACACCTCTTACCATTAACTTAGATAGATTCTCACTGGATTAAAGATTTAAACTTAAGACATGAAACTATAAAGATACTAGAAGAAAGTGCAGGAGAAACACTTAAAGAAATAGACCTGGTGAATATTTTATAAGGAGGACCCTCCCCCCCACCCCGCCCCAGGCAACTGAAGCAGCATCAAAAATACGTTACTGGAATCTGCTCAAACTAAAAAGTTTCTGCACAGCCAAAAACACAATAAGTAAAACAAGCAGATAGCCCTTAGAATGGGAGAAGATATTTGCAGGTTACGTCTCTGACAAAGGTTTAATAACCAGAATCCACAGATAACTCAAACGAATTAGCAAGAAAAGAACAAGTGATCCCATCTCAGGGTGGGCAAAGGACTTGAAGAGAAACTTCTCTGAAGAAGACAGGCACACGGCCTACAGACACATGAAAAAATGCTCAGCATCCTTAATCATCAAAAAAATGCAAATCAAAACTACTTTGAGATATCATCTAACTCCAGTAAGATTAGCCCACATCACAAAATCCCAAAACCAGAGATGATGGCATGGATGTGGAAAAAGGGGAACACTTCTACACTGCTGGTGGGAAGGCAAACTAATATGTTCCTTTTGGAAAGATGTTTGAGAACATTTAGGGACCTAAAAATAGACCTGCCATTTGATCCTGCAACACCTCTCCTGGGCACAGATCCAGAAAACCAAAAATCACATTATTGCAAAGATAACTGTACCAGAATGTTTATTGCAGTCCAATTCATAATCGCTAAGTCATGGAAGAAACCCAACTGGCCATCAACTCATGAATGGATTAATAAATTGTGGTGTATATATATATATATATATATATACACCATGGAATATTATGCAGCCTTAAAGAAAGATGGAGACTTTACCTCTATCATGTTTACACGGATGGAGGTGGAACATATTCTTCTTAGCAAAGTATCTCAAGAATGAAAGAAAAAGTATCCAATGTACTCAGCCCTCAAACCAAGTGATAGCATTCATACAAAAGCTATAACCCAATTATAACCCAGGAATATGGGGAAAGTGGATGGAGAGGGGACGGAAGGGAGGATGGGGGAGGAAGGGTGACTGGTGGGGCTACACCTATGGTGCATCTTACAAGGGTACATGTGAAATTTACTAAATGGAGAATACAAACGTCTTAACACAATAACCAAGAAAATTCCGTGAAGGCTATGCTCACCTGTTTGATGAAAATATTTCAAATTGTATATAAAACCATCACACTGTACCCCACAATTGGATTAATGTACAAAGCTATGATCTAATAAAAAAAAAAAAGAACATGACCAGATACAGAGCTCTAATTACACTATATACTGAGTTCTTGATATATATTTGACCAGTTTGCAAAGATTCAGACAACAGCAGTTCCTTCAATATTGAATGTAATTTAATCTTCCCTGAATGACAAGAGAAGGCATCTCAGATTCCTAAAGTATCTCATAATCATCATTTAAAAAGATCACTGGTCAATGTAGAATGACTCTGCTCAAGTATCCTTTAGTAACTGCTTGATAAACCACCTTTTATCATACAACTGAGCTGCCTGGATTCTGCTGACAACTCTGAATATAAAATGCTTTATTTTGATATTGTCAGTAAATCTTAGTTTTCATTTGAATCTTTGTTTTTAGTCCCTTCTGATCACTGTAAAACAGTGAAAGTACAATTAAATAAATGGAGCAAGGCAGTAGAACTTATTGCATAAAGCAGTAATTGAATGTTTTATACTTCAGCTCCCTCATTTGCAAATTGGAAATGATAATATCCAAGAGATTATCTGTTGTTATAAAAACCAACCTCATAGAATTGTTATGAGCATCCACCTCACAGGGCTACTACATAAAATCGCCAAACAGCACAACTTACAAAAATGTCAGTTATTATGTGCACCAATAATGTTAGCATACATAATTTCACTGTTTGTTACAGTACATAATTTTACTATTAACAAAATGTATCTATCAACAATCTATCTATTCTTCTTACAAGGGTAAAAAGCAAAACAAAAGTCTTTTCATTTTCAACTTGACCTTAGTATTCAACAATATATTTACTTTGGACATAATGTCAAAAGTAAGGAAAAAAATGGTCATATACTCTGTGATGATCAGACGGTATCAAACCAGAGTGCACACAGAAGGGAAGCTATTTGATAACAAGTGTGAGAACTCAGGGGAAATTGTATCATCAGAGATGCTTCTCCTGAAAATAGACTGCTAAGGAGAAAATGGGGCCATGTAAGGAAGGATACAGATCAGGACAACGTGACAATATTTAGAAGTTATCAAATAGGGGAAGAAGCAGAATCATCTTGTGTTATATCAAACTAGGAATGTCAAATCTAGGATCAATCAATCAAAGCCACAGGAATAAAGACTTCCGCTCAATTGAAAGGAAGAACTGTCCTATCAGACACTCTAGACATCGCGAAACATTATCGAAGCTGAGGGACAGGGAAGTCTAGGAGTCTACAAGGCTTTCTGAAATCTAAAATTCTATTCTGAGTCTCTTAACTGAGAGCCATTTAATGATGACTATAATTCAGGTTTAAACTAAAGGATGCTTTCAAAGAAAATTCCAAACAACACAATTATTTCAGAGAACCACAACAATTAATATCTTTTTAGCAATTACCTTACAAGAGCCCTTCAGAATCTTAAAATAACACTTTGCAACTTTAAAATGTAGGGGTAAATTCCTTCCTTAGTAAAGGTAACAATCCACAGACAAAATCCATGTTTATTTAAAACTACTAATAGTAGCACAGACACCAATCAACCTTCCTTAATGATTCCTAGAAAAATGTTTCCAGAGTTCCAGCAAAAACATGAGGAACACATTTCCATTTGCTGAGGTTCTGATTACACATGGAGCCTAGAATAGTGCCTGGCACAAAGAAAGGCCAGAAAAGGGTCCTTTCTTCCCTCTTTTCCTCTTCCTACGAGTAGGGCGGGCAGTAGTGCTGCAAATGCCAACACACCCGGAGAAAGCTGGAGGCAGATGAGAAGATGGAAGAAGGGAGATGGAAGCTCACAGGATGAATCCGAAATGGTAATAATCTTAAGTACACAGATAAACACTACTTCACAAGAGTATGCTTTTCTTTTTCTTTCTTTCTTTCTTTCATTCACTCATTCATTTATTGAGACTGAGTTGCCCTCGGTAGAGTGCTGTTGCATCACAGATCACAGCAACCTCAAACTCTTGGGCTCAAGCGATTCTGTTACCTCAACCTCCTGAGTAGCTGGGACTACAGGTGCCTGCCACAACGCCCGGCATTTTTTGGTTGCAGTTGTCATTGTTTAGCAGGCCTAGGGCCAGGCTCGAATCTGCCAGCCTTGGTGTATGTGGCTGGCTAGCCCTATTCACTGAGCTACAGGCAACGAGCTAGCATGCTTTTCTTGTTATGAGACAGTAAAGCAAATGAGGTAGCTTTGTTTCTAGTATAAAATTGGATTATAAAACTTTAGAAAAAATAAAATAGTTTACCTAAAATAACTTCAGAACGAAAGTGAATATTCTTCATGAATATTTTAACTAAGACTAAGATTTCAGAAACAATAGCTACCATAGATAAAGAAAGTTTAGCACCATAGAAATAAAGGTAAAAAGAAAAAAAAAAGAAAAGAAAAAATAAATTAAGACATAAAGGTAAGAGGAAGCATAATTCTAACTTTAAAAAGTTAATTGTTTTTACTATATTAACTTAATCAGTTTAATGAATAACATAATCAGAATTTAATGCAATTCAAAACATTTCATCTTTAGCTTAAATCAAAACAGAATTTGTAAGTTCTCTCATTTCATAGGCTGCTACTTTATACCTGTAATAAAGATTCCATAATATAAATTTTTATACAACAAACCCATTACTACAAAGGAAAGTTAATTATAATATTGGGCAACTTCTAGTCACATTTCTGTAAAGAAATGAAATGCTACCAGCAGAAAACAATCTATACTAACCAGCTTCTATTTTTTTCCACACTGCTGAGACCTCTGTGATATACATAAGCACATCTTTTCAGAACACCTTTGAAAACTGCCTATGGTTTACCTTGAAATGAACCTTCTTTTCTTGTCTTAGTGTGAACTCCTGTGTTTCTTTTAAAAGACTCAGCTCTCCCATGACCTCCTTGAAATCTTCCTATACCCAAATTTTTCATATACTAAACTTCCAAACTTTTCTCACATCATCACTATAGAATAGGTAAAAAGTCGCATTCTATAAGCTAAAATTCATGTCATTCAGACCTTCAGTTCTACTTCAGATTCTGGCATAGAGCCCTTGATACTTTTTCTACAAACTGGATTTTATAAATAACTGTTTTCCAGAAAAGCCCTGGACTTCTCAGAAGAGCTGTACTGAAGGCAAAACTTTTTACATTATAACCCCAAAGTAACCTCTACAGCACAATCCCTAAAGGACAAGTGACAGATCACGCTGAAAGCAGCAGACTCCTTAAAATTTATACTTCAAGTTAAGAAGCAAGATACATATAAAAGATAATCAAGTCATATTAAAGTGTTCCTTGCAACTGTATCTAATGACATGAATCTACTGTGCTGGAAACCTCAATCCTATTACTCTAGCATGATTTAACTCAAGTGGTTGGTTAAGTATTCTTTGAGTGAAATCTGAACAGGAAAATACTTTTTATAAGCAAATGAAACCAAAAGCTCAATTATGATTCACCATATATCTTATTTTCATATAAAAACTGATACTTACTCATCATTTCATGTAATCTTTCAGCATAATCTCTGGCCCCAACTTCCCTCCATTGTACATGTTAAGGGTGAAACCAATATGTCATGGCAACCAAAAGTTCACTGCTGTGACCTTTTTGGCTTAAAATTAAATGCTATGTTTAAGCTAAACAGGAGAGTTAATGACTATGATGGTCGCTGTCACCTGCAATTGTCATCACATCAGCCACTGATCAGCAAAGAGACATGTAGATGAACTAAATGACTCTCATGAGGCCTGAATTAATAACCTTGGACTCACTGTCACCACATTATAATTAACTGAACTGGTCAGGTCTGATGCCCTTGGAAGAGATTATGCTATGCCTTTTTCCTTTCTCCTACAGAAAAGAATTAGGACAATTCTCTTAAAAGCACCTAATACTTAACATAGTATTCCTAACTACAGAGCTGTAGTTACTTTTGATTCAGTCATTTTACTATGCAAATTCAAATTACTGAACTTTGAAATGTGCCAAGTTGTAAACTGTTTTCATTTTCATTAAGCTAATCAATGCTTAGGTACATTCAATCTGACAAAAAGTTAAAAGTTCAACTCACAAATATGTCCTTTTCTACAATTGCTATATATTCTCTTTGGTATTACAGGCCACATTATTATTTCAGGAATAAGACATGTGAATCAACTCTAATTTTTGTAATCTATAAAGAAGATTGTTAAAACCTGAATTGTCCATTCTTTTAAAAAACCACACATAAATAACAGTACTGTAGTTATATTTGCAAGAGTTACACACAAGCGCACACACATGCAAATAGCTGTGAGTGAAGTAATAAATGTCTGGGATTTGCTCTGTAATAATCCATGGGTGTTAATATTATTTCTACCTCTGAATATTTGATATTTTCCATGATAAAGAGTTAAAAACACATACATACATACATAACCCTAACTTCAGTGATAAAATAAAGAAACAGACTTTAAAGTGGGATAACACAGTATCAAAAAGTTATTAAAACTTCTAAATTAAAACCAAGGCTGAGGCTACAGATTCACATGAAAGACTAACCTTGAAAAGAATTCACAGGATCAATCAACATGTCTAAAATGAATGTACTCAAAAAAGTAGGCCACAAAGATAGGTAGAGAGGCCGGCATTTCTATGAAGTTATTCTATGAAGTTACTCATATATTTGAAAGGAGCTCTTCTGCAATTCCTGTTCTCCCAGCTCCCACCCTCTGCCTTTGTATATCGCTGCCTAGCCCGCCACTTTGAAAACATGCTGGGTACAAGTACCTGGGCTGAGCAAACAGAGTACTTTTTTACCTTGTATACAATAGGATGTTTACTGAATTCTTAAAGCATGCCATGCCTTAATATCTTAGGGAAGAATTTACAACCAATACTGTAATCCTCCCAAGGGAGCTTTTCCACAGTTTCTACAACTAACACACGCCCAAAATAAAAACTCTAAATGCACTGCTTTGGGTTATTAGTTTGGCAAGCAATAGTAAGCGCTAAGACTAAGCTTAAAATAGGTGAGAGCCTACCGTGGTAAAAACGTATTTGATTTTTACAAATTTTCCCCACATCAAATCAAATTAGAACGAAGATGAACACTTCTCTTATATATAAAATCCAGAAAACGGAACTGAAAATAAAGAACTTTCCTTTTAAATTATTTACCAATTCATTTTAATTTAAAAATAACTGGAATTCTTTTGGGTCCTCCCACCCACACTGGGGTGGGGATGATAATTAAAAATCAGAAACTCAGACACTCCTTTCTGTTGTTGGTTTATTTTTGTTTTTGTTTTTTCCAGACCCTTATCAAATGGACTTTCATTTAAATGTCAGGATGTAAAGACAATTCACTCTATGTATGTTTAAACGTTTCCACAATAACCCTGAGTGTGAACTAAACTGTCTACCTTCCTACATACTTAGAGGAAGAGCAGAGGACAACTGAAGGGGAAGCTGGGAGTAGAAGGGGCTTTCAGCAGTCGGCCTTATCCAGGGCAAAGTGCCCATAAGACTACTCTCAAATGGACTATGATTCTCATCCTCTTCTCAGCAACCCCAACCTCTCTCCTCAGATGCTGAATTAAAGGAAAAAAAAAATCACAAGATGATCCACAACATATGAAATTTAAAGAAAGCTACAGTCATGTTTTACATGGGATTCAAACACAAATAGGGAGTTCCTCCACTCATTTCTTCTACAATACCCAACCTCTTTAGTCGGCCCCTAACAAGCCGCTTGCCCTTTAATTCACTCACTGTAACTGTTAAACATTTTTTAAACATATGCCTAGCTTTTAAGGTTAAGTAAAGACACTGCATCTAAAATCTGCACTTACAGGGCGACGCCTGTGGCTCATTGAGTAGGGCGCCGGCCCCATATACCGAAGGTGGCGGGTTCAAGCCAGCCGCGGCCAAACTGCAAAACAGGAAAATAGCCGGGCATTGTGGCGGGCACTTGTAGTCCCAGCTACGCAGGAGGCTGAGGCAAGAGAATCGCCTAAGCCCAGGAGTTGGAGGTTGCTGTGAGCTGTGTGACGCCACAGCACTCTAGTGAGGGCGATAAAGTGAGACTGTCTCTACAAAAAAAAAAAAAAAAAAAGAAAGAAATGAGTATAATTATGATGGATGTGTTACTTAGTTCAATGTAAACATTTCACATTGTCTATTGAAGCAGTACCTTGAACCCCATAAATGCATTAATGTACAAAGCTATGATTTAATAAAAAACAATTAAAAAAAAAAAAAGAAGGCGGCGCCTATGGCTCAAAGGAGTAGGGCACCGGCCCCATATGCCGGAGGTGGCACGTTCAAACCCAGCTCTGGCCAAAAACTGCAAAAAAAAGAGCAGCAAAAGGTAATATGCTAAGACAAAATAAGACCTGTGTCCTTATCTGTTGAATATAAACACACAATTCGAAAATACTTTGAAAGATTATTTGACCAGTGGATGATAGTAGGAAAAACTATCATGAGATGCTTATATCTACTAAGTAAAAATTTCACCATTCACATACAACCAGACACTATGTGCCATTGTAAGTCCATTAGATGCATACCTCCTATAGGCCTCTAAGAGGTTAAGTGTCTTATTATTCCCTTTATCAGATGAAAAAGCCTAAAACTGAGAAACTTAGATATAGCCACATAGCCAGTAAACAGTGGAATTCATATCCGCCTCACTTTGAAACTCTAACTCTACCCCCACACTAGGTATCTTCAAACATTCAAAGCCTTTCTGAAAGGAAAGGAGGTTAGAATTCTTATTCTAATTAGTTCTAGTTAATAAATAATCATCTAAGGTGATTTAATCAACATTCCTCCTCTCTCTTGGAAACACTCACAATTGTTTTAAGTATAAAATGTATTTTGTGTTAAGTGTATACATATATATATATGTGTGTGTGTGTGTGTGAATTGTCCTCTACATATAATAACTGTACTACATTTCAGCACTTACCAAACCCTTTCTAATGGTGATATAATACTTAGTGGACTGGGAACTAGCACTGACATTCCTTTCTGCCATCCTGCTACATCACGTTCTCCTGTGTCAGTCTCCCCTACCTTCACTGTCTCCTGCTGCAGGTCTCATGGCTGCTCATGGTCTGGGTAATCAGAGTGAGAGCCTGGGATAGATACACCGGACAAGATGGCACATCAGCCAGCCAGAAAGGGGAACGAGTACTCACCAAGCTAACGCTTGACACTTACAAATCACTAGAACCAGGTTAGAATTCAATTATTTTCCTCACTCACTTTAGAAATATTTCATAATCTACATCTTGAGCTTTGACTCTCTGCCCTCTCTTGGAGTAGAAAACTCTCTGAAGTCAAGAACTGTATTTTACCAAAGTCTTAAATATGTAAAATATAGAGTCTAATTAGTGCTATGGTTTCTAACTAAAGCTATAATCTACCTAGCAATTCAAAGTTAGAATGTAGAAGCCATTCTTTATTTCTCCCTTTTTCTTAGGCCCCATGTATGTGATTTATCAGTAATTCTGTCATTTGATCTGCAAAACACAACTTGTCCCTGCAAATACACCCTCACCTCTTTCTTAAACTAAACATAAAGCCTCCGGATGGTAAGGCCTCCCCTTCCATCTTGCCCTCTACAATCCATTGGCTATATAACAGCCACTATCAGATTACATAATTTTCGTGAGAAAACTTTTTAATGGCTTTTGTTTTTATTAACAATAAAATCCAAACTCTTTCTCCTATTCTATAACATAGGACCCTGCCTACCTTGACTTCCCAAGCTGTAACACTCCCTTGTTGTATTCTCATTTTACCTTTACCCTCTACCTGGAAAGCTGTTCAAATAATTATAATACTGTTGGGTGGCACCTGTGGCTCAAAGGAGTAGGGTGCTGGCCCCATATGCCAGAGGTGGCAGGTTCAAACCCAGGCCCGGCCAAAAAAACTGCAAAAAAAATAAAATAATAATAATAATTATTATAATATTTTCATTGAAGTTTCCGTTTAATTGTCCCATCCTCAGAAAAAGTCCCTCCCCCACCATTCTGTCACAAGTCCCCTTGCATTATATCACTAGGATTACTTTCTATTTTCTTTCTTGTCTGTTTACTTATCATCTGCATCCAGAGTAAGCCCTATCAAGAGAGGAGAACTGGATTTGTTCTTTGCTCTATCTCCAGTGCTTAAAACACCATTAAACTCAATGCCTACTAATCTTTTTATTGTTACTATTTCAAGAAAAACAATGTGCCCATGTGTAAGCTTGATAATTTATGTTTATTCCTATTTATGTCTTTATCTGTGCTTAAGAATTTTTACTTCTGACTTGTTTCAAAAAGATGTAAAGCAGCTAAAATTTACTCTAAAATGCATCACACCACATTTGGTCTAAAAGATCAAAACATATCCTTATGGGACATTCTATAAAATACCCACTGGCACTCCCCCAAACCGTCAAAGTCATGAAAAACACAGAAAAACTAAAAAGCTGTCAAGGAACAGAGAAGACAAGGGAGACATGACAACAAATGTAATGTGGTACCCTGGATTAGATCCTGGAACAGAAAGAAGTTAATGGGAAAAGTAATGACATCTAAATAAAGTCTGGAGGCAGAGTAATGCACCAATACTGGTTTCTTAGATTTGACAAATATGGTAATATGATTGGGAAACTGAGGGAAGGGTCTATGGGAACTCACTGTACTATCTTTGCAACTTTGTCTATAAATATAAATGTATTAATACACAATATTAATATAATTATACAGTTAATTAAATAAAAGTTATTTAAAAAATCATTATCTCCATATGAGAAGAAATTTGCTCTGCGTTGATCACAGTTTGACACTTTTATTCTGAATAAAACAGGGTGCAGGCAATTGGCATATTGCTTTGAAACCACACAACCACTTAAATATAATACATATAAAAGCACCATGAAAAAAGTACCCCTTAAATATAAAGGCCCAATATTATTTACTACTTATCGCGTCACATCTGCAATCACGAGAGTAATTTTAAAATAACTAGACAGATGTACTTATCTCCTTTAATATTGCATTAATTCTATATGCAAGGGGGAAGGAAAAGTGTCTTCTTTCCCATTTTCTCCCAAAGGAGTGCCGCCCTATAAACATTTAGGACTTCCATTTCCCTGGTAGGTAGAGTGAATCTTCTAAGTCCTATCAACAGAAACTCTTGTCATTGCTTCTTCTTATAAAGAAAAGAACTGATGGTCCTAAGTGATAGCCTATCATAAAGGAATGGGTTTTTACCTGATAATTCAAATGTGGCCAGTATTTTAAAACAACCTTCTACATATTATTCACTAATTTACTGTTAACTGTTTTACAATTACTCATTCACTTGACAAATAATTACATCATACAGCAATATGAATCACACCAAACTTGGGCAACAAATAGGATCATAAATTCAAAAATAAGAAAGCAAATTCCATTGTAATGTTCCTGTACCCTAGAGGTTTCATCATTTCAAAAACATACCCAAAGCCAACATACCAAATGCTACAATCTACCCCATCATTTTGTACAAGTCTATAAATGAGAGGATAAATAAATGCTGATATTTTTACAATGTGCAATGTACAAGTTATCCTTTTCTATTACACACAAGTTATCTTTTTCTATTATGTATTATTTCATGACACATGGTGATCTTATTTAATCAAGAGAATATAAAATGGCCAAAACAAAACAAAAAAAGTAACCATTCTTAAAAAGGCAGAAAAAGGTGAAAGGGAGATGGCACAAGATTAGACTATTTAAATGAAAAAATAGAGGAAGAAGGGAAATTTGTAACAATTCCCTGGGTATTTTGTGGTTTTGCTATTTTCTTACTTTGGGCCAGTCCCTTAAATATTCTCAATCTCATCTTTTTTATCTACATCATTAAGACAGTAATGCCATACTACTGAATGAATTATTTTTAAGTATAAACAAAACCTGGCAAAGAAAAAACAATCTTACTTTTCAGGCAAAATTAACTTTTGAAAACCTAAAGATTGATACCGCCTGGCAATATATGGAAAAAAAAAAACATAGTGTTATCTAACTTTGTTCTGGACTTGAGTAAAGCAGAAAACACCTTTTAGGCCAGCTCAAAGCTGAAGAGATTCCTGGGTAAGTGCCTGCTTACCTTGGAGACTTGTCGCAGCCACCTTAAGTATTCTGTGAAGGTATCAAAGCAAATGTAGTAAGTCTGGCTTTGGGGTCCTGAGGAGCTAAATGCTAAACAATGCTGGTGCTTTTTCACTTCTTCTACCTACAAAAATAAACAGAAAGAAGCAAAAACAAGTAAGACAGCAGAACCACTGACATATTTCACTAACTACCTGAAATCAACGAGCCTGCACAGATTTGCATGTATGTTCCTCTTATTACTTAAAATAACTAAGTTCCTGTGTCTAAACAACCAATCTGAATTACAAGGAAATCAAAAAAGGGAAATTTTATCTTTATTAGATTTCCCCACCAGAGTGAAATTCTCTTCTTCCTGTTTAAAAATTGGTCCAGACTCCCTTTCTGATTCTCTAACCTCACAACAGGGTGCTGGAGTTCTTACTTCCCCTTTGGGTTTTTACTTAAGAATTTTTCTTACTTTATTATTAATTTTTATTATTTTATTATTAATTTGTATTACTCTTCTGATAAGGTTTCTTTAAAAAAGTGGTCTTCAAACATGTTAAGTAAGTTTTTAAAGATTTATTGTCAAACTGAAATTAACCTGAAATAAATAAAATTCTACCACCAGAACTTTCCAGTCCTAACAATGCAAAAATAGAATCAAATCAAATTTCTACTCCCAGTAAATTCTTCACAAACAAGAAAGTAACATGATATTACACCATACACTCTTATGTTTCACTTACAAAAATGATAACAAACTAAGAAAATACAAACTAAGAAAATGCAAAACTAAGAAAATACAAAAAATACAAACTAAGAAAATACAAAAAATTTCAAAAAGATACACAGACTGTGTCTTGGACCAAAATATAATTACATTATCAGTCAATAATAAAAAATAAATTTAAAAATCCATGTATGTTTAGAAAATTAAGAGCATACTTTTAAATGATACATTTTCAATAATACACTTCTAAACAACTCACAGGAAAAAGGAGAAATCATAATTAGAACTTTAAAATTCTTAGAACTAAACAATTATAAAAATATTTCACATTAAAATTTGTATAATGCAAAAAAAGGAGATACACAGGAGAAATTTATTTTCTTAAATATTCATATTGGAAAGGAAATCAGAAAATTTTATCAGCATGTATCTTAATAACTTAAAGGAAAAAAAATCAAAACCAAAACGTGGCCAAACCCAAAGTAGAATGAAGACAATGATAAAAAGCAGAAATTGGTGAAATGAAAACCAAACATTTAACAGAGAACATTAACAAAGCAAAACACTAGTTCTTTGAAAAGACTAACAAAATTGATATATTTTCTGGCAAGTTATATAAAAAAAAAGAAGACATTTATAAATAATATTAACAATGAACAAGAAGGAACATAGTTAGAGATTCACCACATATTAAAAAGAGAATATTATAAATAACTTTGTAGCAAATGATTAGGAAAAATATATTTTACCAACACCACTAAATCAAGAAAAAAGCAGAAGGCCTAACCATTAAAGAAAAATAAGAAAATTATTTTTTAATGTCTCAAAAAAAGCACCAGGACCATATGGCTTTACAGGTGAGTTTTACCAGTTTTAAGAAACAGATCATTCCTAACTCATGGAAACTCATTCAGCAAACAAGTCTGGGAGGCTAATGTAACAAAAACCACATCAGTATAGTAACAGAAAGAAAAATTTGCAGGCAGCCTCAGTTATGAAGACTTATCCTGAACAAAATGTTTCATCAGAATCAAGTAATAGAGAAAAAACATATCAAGAACAAGCTGAATTTGCTTCAGGTAAGGGAAGATGTTTTAACATTAGAACTATAAAATCATTAACCACATTAACAGATTAAGGAGGTAAACCATACACATCCCTATGACTGCAGAAAAGGCATTAACATTCACCACCTATTTACCATCCAGAAGAAAAACTTTTAGCAGCTCGGAACACAAATAACTCAACTTAAGCTAACCAATGGTATTTATCAAACATCAAATAACCTCCAGTGTTGATGATGAGATATCACTCTTTTTGATGATATCGGTAAGACTCCAAGATCTACTGTTTCAACACTATTAATAGAGTCCTGGTCATTATGGTAAGGAAGAAAAAAATCGTTACTATTTGAATATGGTATAATTAGCTACACAGTAAGCTCAAAATAATGTACAGGCATCATATTAGAATAAACCTCAAAATTTAGCAAGGTGGTTGGATATAAGATCAAAACTCAAAAATCAACTCTATTGGGCAGCACCTGTGGCTCAAAGGAGTAGGACACTGGCCCCATATGCCAGAGGTAGAGGGTTCAAACCCAGCCCTGGCCAAAAACTTAAAAAAAAAAAAAAATCAACTCTATTTCTATATACTAAATACAAAATATAATTTTTTGAATGCCATTTAAAATAATCTATCTATCTATCTATCTATATATATATATATTTTTTTTTTTTTTTTTGAGACAGTGCCTCAAGCTGTTACCCTGCATAGAGTGCTGTGGCATCACAGCTCACAGCAACCTCCAATTCCTGGGCTCAAGC
>CAUYON010002823.1:0-16171 GCA_963573935.1 Arctocebus calabarensis | reverse complement strand
TCAACTTAAGTGGAGTTAATTTATAATGCAATATACTTGGTGGACACCAGATGGCGCTGTGAGTGGTTCTCAGGCTTATATGTGGTTCACCAATTATATTGGAAACTACACTGTTTGGCCAGTCGCCATTTTTGGAGTTTCTCCACCAGTTGGAAAAGGCACTTTATTTTGGGTGCTCAGCTCCAAATGACATTCCCAAACTCTCTGCTCTGCCCACCCACTCTCTCACAATCCGGCAACTGCAATCGGCTGTGAGAGGGGAGCTCACAGCGGCTGGAGGGGAGGGAGCTCCCTCTGGGCTGTTGCTGCCACTTTGACCTGCCACTTTTTCTCCAGCTGAAGTGCTCGGGGGCCCTCTTCGCTAACTTCCACAGCTCAAAGTGTCTTTTCCACACTCCAGAATCTCACGTCCCCTGCACAGTCAGATCTCACCAGGATTCCTCACCTGGGCTAGCATTGATGGATCTCCTCCTCCCAATGATCTGGGGAAAAGGCGCTGGCCATTTTGGGCATTCCAGTATGTCTGCTTCTGGCAGGGTCCCGTCCCATCGGCTCTTGCTTGGGCCCGGGTGTCCATGAATCCTAGGAGCACCCCTTTCTGGTCGTCAAACTCTGAGATCCACGCTTCTGTGGAATTTTCTCCAATTAGGTTTTGTGGGTTGCGACCTGCTATCCTCCCTGTGGGAGGGGCCAGCTGCCCCTCTGCCAGGCAGGAGGAAACGGTTTACAGCAGTTTCTGTGGTTATGAACTATATTTCATACACAACGATCTACCAACTCACTGTGCATCTCCAGCTGCCCATCCACTCTAATAATTCACACGGGGAAAGATCCAGAGCTCCCTCCCTCTCACCTGCTGACCGGGGAGAGAAGGGCTATGGGACCATCTCCACTGCCATCTTCGGAGAATGACTACTTAGTATTCTACAGTTTAATTTCTTTTCTTTTTTCTTTTTTATTTTTGGGGATTCATTGAGGGTGCAAGAAACCAGGTTACAGTGATTGCATTTGTTATGTAAAGTCCCTCTTACAAATTGTGTTTTTTTTTTTTTTTTTTAGACAGAGCCTCAAGCTGTCACCCTGGCTAGAGTGCTCTGGCATCACAGCTCACAGCAACCTCCATCTTCTGGGCTTAAGTGATTCTCTTGCCTCAGCCTCCCAAGTAGATGGAACTACACCAAGTAGATGGAACTACAGGTGCTCGTCACAAGGCCCAGCTATTTTTTGGATGCAGTTGTCATTGTTGTTTGGCAGGCTGGGCTGGATTCAAACCCACCAGCTCTGGTGTATGTGGCTTGAGCCTTAGCCTTTTAAGCTATGATATTCTGGAAAAGGCAAAAGCATTGACGAAGAGTAGATCAGCATTGGCCAAGAGTAGATCAGCATTGGCCAGGAGCTTGGAGTTGGAGGAAAAGCCAACAACAAAGTAGAATAGAGCAAGAAATTTCTTTGGCAATGCCACTAGTCTATATCTTAATTTTGGTAGCAATTACATGATTGTATGCATTTGTAAAATCAGAAATTTCCATTAATGAACATAAATTTTACCATATTCATATATACATATATATTCATATATATATATATGTAATTTTAAAAAAAAGTCTCAGTCTGTCACCCAGGCTAGGCTACCATGGTGTCAGCCTAACTCACAGCAATCTCACACTTCTGGGTTCAAGGAATTTTCCTGCTTCAACCTCCCAAGTATCTGGTATTATAGGAGCCTGCCACCACACCTGGCTAATTTTTCTATTTTTAGTAGAGATGGGGCCTCATTCTCATTCAAACTGGTCTTGAAATACTAGCATAAAGGATCCTCCCAACTAAGCCTCCCGGAGAGCTAAAATTATAGATGTGAGCCATGGTGCATGGTACTATATGCATATTTTACCATAAGAAACATGAAAAATATACATTGAGTTGGAAGATGGAGTTATGGGTGCTTTTAATAAGGTGTTATTTTCTCTGTAATAAGCACCTATAGCTTTTATAATAAATAACAAAGATGAAACTCTGTAAATATCCCCCCACCTAAAAAAGATCAGGGATTTTCAAATAATGGATATTTCATATCCATTGGGTTAACAATGTCCAGGGTTTGCGAATGTAACAATGACACAATTAAGAAAATGTTCCCAGAAGTATTTTTTTGAATATGAATTTGGCCATATTACCAACAATCTTGTTTGTATTCTTTGAAGCAGACGCTCTACTTAGAGGTGTTTAATGCCTTTTTGTCTTAGCTGAGCATTAAGAGCCTTAGATTTTCACAATTATGACTTCCCCATTCTGTCCCTCACAGCTTCTACTTTACCCATACCCCTCCCCTGACATGGGCACCCATTCCTAATCAATCTCTGTGTCATTAGGAAAGTGATTGTTCCCTTCTGTTCCTTGTTTTTTTACTTTTTATAGGTAGAGGAAGAAGGAAAACTATTAACTTTCTAAAACTAACATGAAGACTAAGCAACACAAATATTGTTATTGTGTACAGAATACCAGAGCAATAAATGTAACTACATTTCAGTTTCAGATATCTACTGAATGGCAGACCCACTCTAGAAAATTAATAGTTTTCAGTGCTTGCCTAAGGCAAGTCTGCCTTGAAGCAGAACCAGGAAATATGTCTGGAGAGCTAATGAAGAGCTGTTGGCACTTGTAGAAATGAATGAAATCAGTTATTTGACATCAGACAGGGCCAGAAATTGTAATATATTCTAGTGCCTTCTTGCAAGCCACCAAAAGGCATCTTGTTTAGTAAATAAATTCCCAATTATGTCCCCTCCAGGAGACCTTTTCTGAAAAGATGCCCACTGCTCTGGGCTAGAGCAACCCCGTCCCAAGACACAGCTTGGCAGTTAAAGCCCAGGCTGAACATTATCCCTCTCTGCCCTTTTTGTGGGCAGGACAAAGCTGGTTCATTTTTGACCAGGGCCTAATCCTGTAAGATCACATTCAAAGTTTAAGTTCAAACAGTTTGAGGCCCCTGTGACCCATCTTGATTCACAAGACACAAACTCTTTGCATTTAAGTAACTCATAAAGAGACTTCTTTTGAAATATTTCATTAGAAAATGTGATGATGTTTATTTCTATTTTCTTTTTTCAAATTATAAGACTTACAGGTACAAAATATAGCTTTTAAAAAATAATAAAACTTATAAAAGCACCCCTAACACTCGTACCCAAGAATTAAAGCTAGTATATACACACATATATAAAATGGTATATATAGTGTTGTATTTTGCCCAGGTACATTTATCTTTTCTTGCACTTAGAAATTATCTCCATAAACATCATTATTCACAGCATCCTGGTTTTAGAAGATGGCATCTAGAGAAGTTTCCATGTCTGAATCAGGACCAAGTATTTCTTTCTTGATTTTCCTAGTCTTGATGACCTTGAGGAAGAAAGAAAGATAAACCAATTGAAAAGCAGATGGTCATTCAGTGATTCCTTCACTCACACTATCTCCTCCCAGTCAGCCACTGTTCTTCTTCTATGCCACTCTAATGACTCTCTTCTCATTCTCACCTGCCTCTTTTGATGAGTTCTTATCCTTTGAGTCATGCCTCCCCTCCTCTTGATTGGGAACATGAAATGAAGTATCTGTTACAACCCAGCGTGAGCACAGGCGGAAGAGCAGGAGATGGCAGGGAATAACAGGAAAGAAGGAAGAGCTCATATAACCAATGCAAGAGTTTAGGGGAAAGTTCTCATTGGCAGAAAGATAAGAGGAGGCTACAAAAGACATCCTTGCAGCAACTGCTGTAGAGGAAGATTTGAACATTTGACCGATGGTTCCCTGAACTAAAGGGATCTGAGAGAATTGCATGTCTGTGTGCTTGAATGTGTCAGCTTTTGTTTTGAGCTGTTTGCATTCCAGCAGTAGCCTTATGTTCCAAGAATTCCACATGAATGTATGTGCCAGTGTGACAAAGAACGTGTGTTTTGTTGTGTAGATTCAACCACCTCTGTCTGTTGTAGACCAGTTTATGAATATCACTAAAAGCAGGTACATGGTGTTCCGCTTTGCTCAGGCGCATCTTCAGTGATTAAAGCCTGTTCTGAGCTGTCTTGATAAATCTCTGTGGTACAGAATTTTCTCTCATTTTATAGATGATGAACTTAACAGTTCCCAGTGTTAAGCTTTTAGTCAACTAGAAAATTGCAGAGAGCCAGAAGTTGAAACAAACGTGCTTGAATCCAACCCAAACCTTAACTAAATTATCTTCCTGTTTTAACAAAGTCAATCTGTTTTTCATTGTCTAGCTTAGGCATCATATTTTTGAGCAACTATTTTCTTTTTTTACTATGTTTATAAATACCCTTTTTTCAAAAACATGATGGAAAGAATGAAAGCTTTTACACACTACAGTACAAGACTTAGTTCTTTTTCTATCTGTTGGGCTTTCTATATAATAGTCACAGCCAAGGGTGTCCCATCTTTAGGCTTATCTGTGCAACAATGGAAGGAGAGTTGTCTTGGGCCACAATGTTAAATACACTAACACTAATAAAGCTGATAAGCAAACAAAAACGTCCGTGCATAATTTTCGTGATATCCACCACCACAGATAATCAAAGAAGTCCTTACATAATCCACATGCAAACTGCAGGCCACAGGTTGGACACCCCTGGCTCTGTAAATAAAGTAATTTGATGCTTTGGAAAAATGGTGTTTATACGCTCTCACCTTCATGTAACTGTGAATTACAGATCTCAGCTGACACTTATCCTTATATGCCGGTGCCAGTTCAAAACAGACGAGCTGAAGTTTATCACCTTCCTCACAGCCGATATTGGTCAGTCGTCCGTATGTCACCACTTCCATCTGCCCTGTCTTATCTTTTATTTCATAGTAAGTAAATTGATCCATCACAAATTTCTGCAAGAGAACATCAGCTTCTGAATACTAGATCAAGAAATTTTCACAAATATGAGAAATATAGAGTGTCAATCAGAACTTTTGTCTTTGACAAAGAAAGCAGAGCTATAGGTCAAGAATTACAGGTACCAAATTGTTTAAGAAACTTGGTCAGCAAATTATGTCTTTTGAATACTCTCTTGAGCCTTCCTTGTTTAAGGTCTTTATCTACCGAAGTTTTTAGAAAAACTTTCTTAATTTTTGTTGCTTCCACATTGGTATAGCTGAGTTTTTTAAGGAGCCCGGATATAGTGGAATCTGATTACCTTAGTAAGTTTCTTTGATACCTATCCAAGAACAGAGATGAGAGGACATTTATGGTTCATTGTGAGTCTGGGAAACATTATTGCAAGTCCTCATTAACTAGATTGTTACCTAAATATATAATTCTTTATTCTATCTTCTTTATTTAGTCATTCTTGAGCAATATGCCCAAATCTTAAATCTAGATAATCTACTCTCATTTTCTCACCTACTTTATTTATTAATTCTAGAACCACATAGGTATGTAAAGTCATTTAAACAGAAAGTACAGAAAACATCATGGGTGAAAGCAAGACATTCTAGAAGACATATATGATAGAGTATGGAACAATACTATAATTAAGAAGTTAGGTCAACATTTATTTGATGAAAGACATACTGTAAATCTAAGAATTCACCAAACTTCTTTGCATTGTATTGTCCCTATTTATAAATTAAGGGATTAAACTATAGGATTTCTCTAGTCCTTTTACTTTAATTTTTTCCCCATTATTTAAAACAGAAGTAAATTATTCAACAATCTTCTAATGAATGAATGAATGAGTGGGAAGAGGTGAGGGCACTCTGGAGTCCAGAGGGCCAGAATCCTAGCTGCATTCTAGAGCACAGTGGTCTTGATTTCTTACTCTGGCCATCATAGCCAAGAAACAGGCTTGGAAAGGCAACTGTTTATTCATATTTAAACTAAGTTGTTATTGATACATAAGGGGAAGAACTCCGAGAAACTAAATCTGAAGGATATGTACATTGATATGAATTCTGCTCTGTCCTGGATCAGAGTGGCTGTGAATCTGTCATCATAGCTGATAAAATGCCATGGTTTCTGGTGAATCTCTTAAGGAAGAACTTACATGGAGATACCTTGAGTAAAGGAAGGTTAAGAGATTATGTGTCCCATATCCTGAACAGGAAAGACTCCACCCAGCCATTTGTGGTCAGGAAGGTGCCTTGACTCCCTGCATTCAGTAAGTTGACTAACCTCCAGTTGAGATATTAAGACCTTTTTAAAATTTCGGGTTGCAAAAGGGCAATTGGTGGGATCACACCTACGGTGCATCTTAGCAGGGTACTGGGGAAACTTATTAAATGTAGAGTATCAATGTCTTTACATAGTGATCAAGAAAATGCCATGAAGGCTATCTGTAACAGTACAATCAAAACATTTCTGAATGTATATGAATCGTGCCCTATGATTGCACCAATGTACATAATTATGATTCAATAAAATTATAAAAAAAAAGTTATAATTATCATTTCAGCAAGTATTAGAAAAAATAATACCTTCATCCCTCAAATTTTTTAGTGTAATTTGTTCTAATTCCTGCTTCATCTCTATGATGTTCCAATAACAATGATCTGTCTCAATCCGCTCACTTCTTTTCCCTTAGATTAAAATTGGAGCTGCCCTAAGGATAGTCAAATGAATTTATGTCAGAAAAGAAAAAATAGAATAATATTTGGAATTCATGGTAGTACAAGGAAAGATACTTTATATCTTAAATAGTTTTAAGTAGTGTGTTGATTCACCATGCAAACTTAAAGGGAAAAACAAAGTAATATTAACGTACAATTTTATGTGTACATCTAATGTTTTATAGAACATTGGACTTTATAAATGTGATTCTTTCTATACACCTTCAAAATCAGACAGAAAAGAGTTCACAGCACATTAGATGCATACATAATGCAGATTAGAAAATAGCATTTCTAGTATGTCAGGTAGGTTAGAAAACTAAAAATGACTTCCATATTTCAGTTTTTACTGTTCTGAATTTTAATGTGTCTGTGTGTGCATGAGGGATGAGGCATGTTCAAAGTTAGATTTATGATTAAGTATCAGGTTTCTTAATAATTTAATGTATTGCATATTACCCTAGTAAATAACAGATTGATTTGGGCATTTTAATTATTGAACATGACCATCTTATCTAATACCAGCATACATCATCAGACTCTGATATATTTATAAACTGCTTCGCAGGTGGTAAACAAATAAATTTAAGATGACTAGAATGAGCTATTTAATTTGTCATACTTGATATGCCCATATCCATTTTAATTGTAAAGTAACAGCAATAACAGCAAAAATATCTTAAAACATCTGTGTACTTATCTTACCTTTTTCCTTTGCTAGGAAACCCCCCAGAAATATTTAGCTTACATTCTTTAACCTTCAGCAATGTGAGACAGACAGTTGGAGCATGAGGGTATGAGACGGGAAAAGCACCATGGGTTGAAATTTATCGTCTTTCCAACTCCTTGCAGTGGTCTGAATGTTTGTGTGTCCCCAGAGTAGAGTGTGGCACCTGATCCTCAGCCTGGGTGTTGGCACATGGGCCTCTGGGAGGAGATTAGGTCACAAGAGTGGAGACCTAAGTAAGGGGATTAGTGTCTCATGAGGAGCTGAGGAAACTACAGTTCTTCCTTGGCACAATGTGAGGACGCCGTGCCAAGGTGGCCAGCTAGGAACCAGGAAACGGGCTCTCAGCACTGCTTATGCCTTGATTTCAGCCTTTCCAGCTTGCAGAACTGTGGGAAATAAATTTCTCCTATTTACAAACTACCCATTTTATGGTACTTTAAAGCAACTCAAATAGAGTAGGGCACCACCCCATGTAGTCACCCTGCGGCATCACTGCTCTGTCATCAGGTTGTTAAGGAATACAGGGGTGACTTTTGCTATGATTTAGTGGGATATACAGCTGTGTTTTCACCTCATTTGGTAACTATATAGCGACATTAACCACATTTTGTATTAAATAAAGATTAACAATATTATATGTATGGTTCTTTTTGTTACCACAGTTAATCTTCACTGCAAATTTCCTCGGAAAATGTTAGTGTACCTAATTTCGATGATGCCTAGTAAATTACTTAGAGGGTTTATGTGACTTGTCCAGTCTTTAAGATAGCCAACACCGATTTATTTAGATTATAGCGTTAGACTCTAAAATATGTTCCTCTCCTACTATGTGTATATATATATATCTATAATATCTCTAGAATAGAATAAAGAATATATATTATATATATCATATCTCTAGAATAGAATAAAGATCTACAAATTAAAGAATTTTAAAAGAATTTATTTTCTTACTTTGAGTGAATGGAATGCATTTTTTGTATATATATTTAACTTCATTATAATTGTTGGGATAGATTTTATTTTTCAAAAATATCCATAACTCTCTTTAAGATGGTCAACAAAGATTTATTTATCATCCTGGCATGCTCTTTTACCAATATGACTGGCACTTTTCTCATTGAGAAGTGGGGTCTAACTTTCTTCCTTTTGAATCAGGGAGGAGTTATCACTTAGGAGACAATGATGTTATATTTCTTTTTCACATATAAGTTAGAGAGACAGTTAAGCTTCCACTTGGTTTTCACGGGATGTTTTCTCTTGGCAGCTTGCCGCACGTACACTGAGTGACTCCATCCATGGAGAGGAGCCTCGGCCCATGGCACCTGCCAGAATCCCAGCCAAAGTCAGCCCCCACTTGCCAGTCTTATGAGTGAGCCATCTTGAAAGTGGATCCTTCAGCCCCTAGGTTAGCCAGTAACTGACACCATGTAGAGTCAATTGTCCCTTTTTTGAGCCTTGCTGAGATCGAATGTTTGCAAAAAGAAGAAATTATTGGGCAGCGCCTGTGGCTCAGAGGAGTAGGGTGCTGGCCCCAAATGGTGGGCTCAAACCCAGGCCAGGCCCAAAAAAAAAAAAAAGAAGAAATTATTCTTGTTTCAGACACTAAGGTTTGGGGTGTTTTGTTATGTAGCTGTAAGTAACCCAGTTATCTAATGTACAACTTTCTGTACAGACAGTTTTAAATTCTATATATTTTGGGTAAAATAACAAAATGATTTAACAGATATTTATAAGAGTAAGCAAGTAAAAATCCTTGCTCACCCTCATAACTCAGAATGTGACTTTTTGTCTAATCCACTATAAAATAAAATATATCTAACAATGGATAATTACCTCGTTAGCTCATTAAAAGCTTTTCTTTTATTGAGAGTACATTTTAAAAGACAGCATTTTCATAAGAGAAATATTTTTAAATATCTGGTTTGGCAGACCAATTCAAAGCTTAAAAGCATTGATTGTATTCATGAAGCACATTTTTTTTTTTAACTATTAGAGAATGCCAAAGTCCCTTGTGGTACACATGGCAAAACAAGCTGATTAAGAGGCTTAGTATTATTTTTAAATTACTTAATTGCCATTTAATGAAATAGGGAGCTCTAATTTCCACGCTACCTAATAAAATGGTTACTCTGCAAGGAATGAATTGCTGGTTGCTTTGACCTAGCTGACTCTAAAAAAGCCACCCAATACATCTCTACAATGATGGTATGGGGACTGAAAGCCATATTACTGGAAATGTCCATGCTAGCATTTATGCCCCTTTTATAATTGCTGGAATAATGGCCAAGATACATTTAAAAATGTCTGGGTATTCCACCGGGTGCTCTGACTACAGCCAAACCACACATATGAACACCTCTTAATTGCCAAAGTAATTTCTAAAGAACTAAAATCACAGTTCATTTGCTTTTCCACCCTGCCCTTGGGAACCTGCAATTTTCCTTCATTACAACCACTCAACCTTTAACCCTCAGCCACTTCAAAAAGGTTTGCAGTGTTTTATGTATAACAAAAACAGAATACATGCGCAGCCACACACAATTCCATTATGGTGGTTAGCACTACTGTTTTCCAGTTTGAGATTAGCTAAGGTCAAAGAGAGAAATTTAGTCATATGGATGGGTGTTTGTTAGATGTGCCTACTTTAAATATAAATGTATCTCCTCCCTCTAGCAACAGCAAATGCATATTTGGGAAAGGAGAATAAGCTACTTTGTGTGGTGTTACTGCATCATCGAATCAAACCAACTAGCTGCTAAGAAAATGGAATTTGAGGAACGCAAAGTGTATATCAGATTTCCTATTACTTCAAACACTTATTTCTATGGTAAATTTATTTATCCATATCTGTGTCTACACATTATATATGTGTATGTATGTGCATATATATATATCAATACATAAACATACCCCAATATACATATTAATGTACACACACATTATTCATGCATGGATATGTATGTCACATATATTTCATACATCTACCTTCTCCTTGTGGTTAGTTTTTTAGGCTTATCTTTCTGTCCTTCTCATACTCTTTGTCTTTATTTTGCTCCCATGATTCTCATCTTTCACCTTTGTTCTTATCCCATAGCCTAGTCTCTATTACTGTGTAAGCCAAATCTTTCATATATATATAAATAATTTGCTTGCATTTTGGCGACTGATCAGAATGAATTCCTCTATTCTCAGATTACAGTACCCAGATTTTCCATTCTTCACCCACTCCTAGTCTATGTAACTTAGGTAAAGATAACTGTTTCTGATGTTGGTCACCCAATGCATGTTTCTCGAGCAATGTAATCCATTCCAAGACTACCGTGATTGCCTCAGGTTGGGCCTGTGAAATGCATTTATCCTTCAAAACAATCAGGGAAGGCTCACAGATCCTCTAGGAAAGACATATTTCCTTTCTACTAAGTTTTTAAAGCTGGTTTTAAATTATCCTTGAATAACTGCTGACCATCTTTGCCACAACCTGAGAATAGCATGACTAAGAATAGAGACTAAGAGAGAGATGAAAATAGACTTTTAACAGTATAGTAAAGTGTTTGGATGTAAGATGATTATGGTTATAGACAATTCAGTCAAGTAAGGCAAAAGCAGCTCCTGTCTTCCCCTACCCAAGGATTCTTTTGTTGTTGTCATTGCTGTTGTTGTTAAGTCAACTTCAGTTGGATTTCTATGACTTTTAACTAAAAGCAATATGACAATAAAATTCTTGATCTTCCCCTTGTTCTTCAAGACGAGCAAAAGAATGACTCCCCAGCCTGTCAATATAAGGCTGTAAATTATATTATGACTATGTTAATAATGGGCATGGCATCCTATTGCCTTTGCCATACTTGGTTTAATGTAGTGTGTACCTGGAAATGCTATCCAATCTTCTTTGTCATTTTATACTAGGCAGAAGAAAGGAACAGGTCCCACTCAAATAGAGGGGATATGTAGATCATATCTCTTTCAACAGGACAGAGTTGTGTTGAGCCAAATCAATGCCCAGATCTATACTTGAATCTTTTGCATGGATTGTAACAGAACATGGTATACATACAACACACTATCCAAAATGTCTACTTGATAATAAACATTCCCTTAAGGTATGCATGAAAGGAGAAAAATGAAAACCATACTCAAAAATAAAGCAGTCGATTAAAACAAACCTGAGATTAAACTTAAACTAGAATTACTGATAAAAGAGAAATAAGGTCTAAATCCAAATAGTGTTCATGGATTTGATTCTGGTCAGTAAAATAAAATGCTTATAAAGGGAAATTACTGAGGGAACAAATAGAATTTCAATATATATAAATGTATTTTTTACTTTTATTGTTTTAACATATTGATGAACTTTAACACAAACAGAACATGCAATTATGAAAACAGTTTAAGAGTAGGCCATCAGAGAAGACCCCAATTAAGCCATGAAAACAAATTAAAGGAGTGACAATTAATATTTAAAAAGGTTTTTGTGTAGACAGACAGATGTTTCTTGTCATACCAAGGTGACAGAAGAAAAGAGATATATTATCTCTTTATTTGGTCTGGAGTTAATCTTGCATTTTTTTAAACAAAGTTTAAATATTTTGTATATTTTAACTTTATGAAAGTATTTTTTCTCTCCGAGCCAGTAGCCCTGCCAGTCAGCATGAGTCGCGCCTGTTTAGAGACCTCCCTAACGACACTGCAGTGCTGGGTGAGGAGTGAGCTTTTAGTTAAGACATTTTTTGAGTTTTTTTTAAATAATTTTATTGAATCATAATTATGTACATTGGTGCAATCATAGGGCATGATTCATATACATTCAGAAATATTTTGATCGTATTTGTTACAGATAGCCGTCATGGCATTTTCTTGATCACTATATAAAGACATTGATACTCTACCTTTAATAAGTTTCACCAGTACCCTGCTAAGATGCACCATAGGTGTGATCCCACGAATTGCCCTCCCTCCACCCATCCTCCCCCTCCCCTCCCTTTCCCTTTTCTCTGTATTCTTGTGCTATAATTGGGTTTGTTATTTTAAGAATCAAGAAATGTTTCAATACTTTATTTCATTCTTTTTACAAAGTTGTGTATGTGTATTGTGTACAACCTATTATTTTGAAGTGTATGAACATTGTGGAATGGTTAAATCTGGCTAATTAGCATACACATTACATCATATAGCTTTTTGTGAAAACACTTAATATCTACTCAGCAGTTTTTTTTTTTTTTTTTTTGCAGTTTTTGGCCGGCGCTGGGTTTGAACCCGACACCTCCGGTACATGGAGGCCGGGCCCTACTCCTTTGAGCTACAGGCGCCGCCCTCTACTCAGCATTTTTCAAGAATATAATATATTATTAACTATAGTCAATGTATTGTACAGTAGACCCTTTGAACTTATTGATGACATAAGAATGGACATCCAAAACTTGATCCTTATAGGTTGCTGCAAGTGTGGGGGCAAGTTTTATTCAGATTCTCGTGTTCAAACCTTCTCTCTTCAAAATGTCAAAAGCACCATGATGTGTCCCTAACAAATCATCAATGTTCTTTTCTTTTGCCATCCTTTTGCCCTCTTCTTGTATCAGTGTGTTAAAAATAGAGATCCCAGTTTGACATTGCTCCAGAATCCCAGGCTTCGTCTTCTGCCCCACCCCTGGCCCCTCCGGAGGTCTCCCTCACTTTGCCGCCTTCTGTCTCGGCATCTGAAGATTTTCTTTATGTTGCTTCCCCCTGAAAGCAACAGGTGGATCTCTGATCCTCATCAGATCTCTGATGACGATCTCTGTGGGAGGGGTTCCAAAGTGTCTCTCACCAACTCTGTTGCCATGCTTATTAGCATATTTTACACCCGTTAGCTTAAAGCTTGCAGTGGATGAAAACCATCTGAACGTTTCCCAAGGAATTTCCTCACAAATTTTGTAAAAATATCGGCTAAATTGCTGGCTCCTGCCTAAAGTGTATGAAGAGGAATAAGTCATTCCCCCTGGGCTAAAAATGCCTTTGTTGTAAATTTGTCCTAAGTTCCACAAAACCAATGACTGCATTCCAGGCATTATTTTTCATATGGCTATTATTATTGCATTCTATAGTTTCACTTTTAACACATACATGTGAATAAAAGAATAAAAATAATTATATAGACTTGGAATTCGTACTACCCATGCATAATGCACTTCTTCATTTTTCCCACTTAAAAATTTGCACAAAAAGTGTGCTTTATACACAGCAAAATACAGTGGGAGCTCTGACCTCTGAGCATGTGGTATCTTCCATTTTATTTGTTTAATTTTTTAATCAATATTTTAGAGTTGTCAACGTAAAGATCTTTCATCTCTTTTGTTTAAATCTATTCCTGGATATTTTGCATAGCTATAATAAAAAGTATTATTTCTTAATTTGTTTTTCCATGGTGGTTCACTGTTAGTGTAGAAACACTATTTATTTTAGTATACTCATTTTGTATCCAGCAATTTTAGTTAATTTTCTCGTTTGCCAGTTCTAACATCGCATTCATGGGAACTATAGGATTTTTTATATGTAAGAGCATGCTGTTTGCAAACCGAGACAATTAAACTTCTTTTTTTCTTCCAATGTGGAAGTCTTTTATTGCTTTTGCCTAAATGCTGTGGCTAGGACTTACAGTCCTTTGTTCAATGGAAGTGGTGACAATGAGCATTTTTGTTTTGTTTCAGATCTTAGCGGAAAAGCTGTCAACTTTTTCCCATTAGGTGTAATGTTAGCAGTGTGTTTGTTATATGTGGCCTTTGTTGTGCTGTGGTACATTAGTTCTATGACTAATTTGATATTGAATTTTGTTAAATGATTTATCTATGTCTTGTTGAAATGACCATATGATTTTTTTTCGTTCTGTTGACATGATGTATTGAAGGAGTTTGGGGGTGCAGATGAAGGGGTCTTGGCACAAGAAACGAAAAGGCTTGACCCAAAGTCTGTCTCAGGGTATTGAAGAACTCTTGGAGGAGCCCTCCCCAGTAAACTTTGGGTCTGGATTTAGTATCATAAAACAGGAAGAAGTAGACAAAAGTTGCTTATCTGACATTAACACTGATTAAGGAGGAGATGGGACGGTCAGGTAGAAGGTCTCCACCTTTGTTTTGCAAAACTGCAGACCTTGAGCACCAGCTCTTCCTCCAGCATCAAGAGACCTTTGGAATCTACTGAATCTTTACCATCATTATTATTGCCACACCTGAGATATACATTTTCTCGTGGAGGCCCGTTATCTGATCTCCTGCACACACACAGCTCACATGCCATTCTTGTGATTCTTTAGGTCTCTCAAGGAGTCCTACACTAAAGTTTCTCTGAGGATGTGTCACATTTATTATGATAATTTGAATATGTTGAACCATTCTTGCATGACTGGGATGAACCCCTCTTGATCTTGGTTATCCTTAATGGACTATTGAATCTGATCTTTTAGTATTTTTTTGAAAATTTTTGTATCTTCATTTATCACAAATGTTGTCTGTTCAGTTCCCTTTTTCTATTTTGTATTTGTGTACCTTTGGTATCAGGGTAATGCTGCACTTGTAAAATGAGTTTGGAAGTATTACCTCCTCTTCAATTTTTAGGAAGAGTTGGAGAAAAATTGTATTAGGTCTTCTTTAAATACTTTGTAGAATTGAGTAATATAGCCATGCTATCTTTTCTTTGATGGAGACATATTGTTATTAGTTCAATGTCCATTAGTTCAATATCCATTAGTTCAATGTGGGTGTGTTCATACTTTTTCTTCCTTTCTTTCTTTTTTTTTTTGAGACAAAAATCTCAGTTTGTCATCCTCAGCAGAGTGCTGTGACATCACAGCTCAAAGCCACCTCCAACTCTTGGGATTAGGTGATTCTCTTGCTTCAGCCTCCTTTTGTAGCAGGGACCTGCCACAACACCCAGCTATTTTATTTGTTTGTTTGTTTGTTTATTTATTTATTTATCTATTTATTTATTTTTTGTTGCAGTTTGGCCAGGGCTAGGTCTGAACCCACCACCCTTGGTATATGGGGTCGGAGCTCTAATCATTGACACACAGGCGCCACCCACATTTTATTTCTTCATTACTTAATTGGGTGGGTCGTATGCTTGCAAAAATTTATCAGTTTTCCTTTAGGTTATTGACTTTTTGGTACATAATTATTCATAATAGTCACTTATGATCCTTTGAACTTGTGTCACTTTCAACGTCTTCTTTTTCATTTTATTTATATGAACCTTCTCTCCCTCACTTTTGACTATCAAAATAATAGGAAAACATTTTTGTCAATTTTGTTTTCAGAAACCAATTCTTCTTTTAGTTGATCTTCTCTATTGTTTTTCTAGACTTTATTATATTTATCTGTGCTCTGATTTTTATTTTGCTTCCAGCTACTAATTTTGAGTTTTTGGAGTGTTTTCTTGGTAACCTCAGGTAAAACATTTGTGTATTTTATAATTTTTTTAAAATTTAGACCTTTATTGCTATTAGTTTTCTTTTGTTATTGCTTTGTCTGTATTTCATAAGGTTTGGCATATAAAACTTTCAATTTTATGAAGACCTTTCAAAATTTTTCTTTCAATTCCTAATTGACCCATTGTTTTTTCAGGGATATATTGTTTAATTTACATATTTGCATACATTTTTTGAATTTCTTACTTTTCTGGATTTCTAGTTTTATATATTTATGGTCAGAAAAGATGTATGACGGAGGAGGAGCCAAGATGGTGGCCGAGTAACAGCTTCCTTGCAACTGGGCTCGGTGAGAGTGGGGAGAGAAGACTTCAGGCATCTCTGACTGACGAGATCTGCCCAGAAACATCCCTTTGGGGACACAGGGAGACAGCGTGAGA
>CAUYON010002822.1:0-13772 GCA_963573935.1 Arctocebus calabarensis | reverse complement strand
TCTCTTTGAGCTCGTTAACTTCTTGAGACATCTTTTGGGTCATCTTTTGGATTACTGCTTGAAATTCTAATTCCATCTTTTCCTCCATTGTGCTGATCTTAGTTGCTATCCAGACTCTGAACTCAACTTCTGACATCTCAGGCATTTGCTTATGCAAGGGATCTTGTGCTTCATCTACCTTGTCAATCCTTGGGGAAGTTGATCTACTCTGGTTATTCATATTGCCAGAGTTTTTTTGTTGATTCCGCCTCATGATTATTTTTCACTGTTGCCTATGACTGTCCTCAGAGTTGGGGAGGTGTCTCTCCCAGATCAGACCCTGGCAGATTCTCTCTGTTGTTACTGGATCTTTGTAGGAAGTGACCCTGTGTCTCTAATGATTTCTCAAACCCCACAGGTTGGAGAGCTTAAATCCTCCTCAGCCTGCTTAGAAGACACTTTACATTTCTAACTTGGGCTAAGCAGAAGCTTTCCCAGGAAAGCGCTGTGGCTGGGATCACTGATTACTCTGTATATTATGGACATTTTTACAATATTAATTCCTTTAAAACATAAACATGAAAACTTTCCATTTATTTGCATCTTCGGTTTTTTTTTTTTTTCTTTTCAGTTTTTGGCCAGGGCTGGATTTGAACCCACCACCTCTGGTATATGGGGCTGGCGGTCTACACGTTTGAGCCATAGGCACCACCCTGCACCTTCAGGTTTTTTTCATCAGTGTTTTCTAGTTTTCAGTATAAAATTTTTTATCTCTTTGGTTAAACCTATGCCTAAGTATTTTGTACATTTTGATGCCACTGTAAGTGAGATTGTTTTCTTGATTTCTTTTATAGGTAGTATATTTGTTAGTATATGGAGATGCAACTGATTTTTGTACATTGATTTCCTATCCTGCATCTTTACTGAATTTGTTTATTTGTTTTTACAATTTTTAGGGTTTATTAATGTGTAAAATATTATCATCAGCAAACAGAGATGATGCCCTTATTTCTTTTTAGACTCAAATGCCTTTTATTTCTTTTTCTTGCTCTGAGGAGGACTTTCAGTACTATGTTAACTAGAAATAGTGAGCATAAGCACCCTTACTTTTTTACTGTTCTTAGAGAAAGAACTTGCCACTTACCACCACTGAGGATGATGCCAGCTGTGGCATCATACATGGTCTGTAATACGTGGCCTTTATCATATGGAGGTACAGCTCTTCTGTACCTAGTTGTTTTTATAATAAAAAGATGTTGAATTTTGTCAAATGTTTTTCTCACATCTGTTGAGATGATCATATAATTTTTCTCTTTTACTCTCTTAAGGATAAATCCCAGGGACAAATCTCATTGATTATGGTAAATGATTTTTTTTTTTTTGAAACAGTGTCACTTGGTTACCCTCAATAGAATGCCATGGTGTCTTAGCTCACAGAAACCTTATACTCCCGGCTCAAGTGATCCTCTTGTTTCATTCTCCCATTCTACAGGTGCCTGCCACAACACCTGGCTAGTTTTTAGAGACAGGGTCTCACTCTAGCTCAGGCTGGTCTCAAACTCATAAGCTCAGGCAGTCCATCCACCTTGACTTCTCAAAGTGCTGGGGTTGCAGATATGAGCCACAGTGCCTGGCCCAAGTAAATGATCTTTGTAATGCAATGCTGAATTCAGTTTACTAGTGTTTTCTTGAGGATTTCATGTTTTTGTTCGTTATAAAATATTGGCCTGTAATTTTTTTTTCTTATAATGTATTTGTCTGGATTTGGTATCAGGGTAATGCTGGCCTCATCGAATGAATTTGGAAATATTTTTCTTCAATTTTCTGACAATTTAAGACAGACTAGTATTAGATTTTTTTTTAATGTTTGATAGAATTCTGCTATGAACCTATCTAGACTTAACCTTTTCTTTTCAGGAGATTTTTGATTACAGATTCAGTATCCTTATTATTAATCTGTTCATATTTTCTGTTTTTTTCTTGGTAGGGCATATTTATATAGGAATTTATGCATTTCCTTTAAGTTATCCAGTTTGTTAGTATATAACTGTTCATAGTCATCATGTCTTGTCATCTTTTGTGATCTGTTGCAAAATTTTCTCTTTCATTTGTATCTTTATTCGAATCTTCTGTCTTTTCTTTCTTTGTCTGGCAAATGGTTTAATTAGACTCTCCTAGAGCATTATTATGATGTCCAAACAAAGTTTTATCAATCAGAGTAAAAACTTAGTAAGCCTCACATCTTAAGTAAACATCAAACCAAAGTGAACTTCCTAATTTAACTGGGCACATAAACAGATATCTTTGTTTTCAAGAAGGTGCAGATGACTTGGATATGTATCCCTGTTTTCAAACAGTCCTGTTTGAAAAGAGATGGCCAGGGTTTCAGGAGCTGTAGGACACGGTACATTGCTATTTTTCTTTTGAGTTGCTCTACCTTCCACTGTAGAACGGAACGTGCGCAGTCAGGCTTTCTGTGCATTCATTGTTAAGAATAGGGATGCAAATATATTAGTGTATGTTATTTATTTTATTTTATTATTATTATTATTTTCTTTTTTTTTGCAGTTTTTGTTTGGGACTTGGTTTGAACCATGCCACCTCTGGCATATGGGGCCATTGCCATAACTCCTTTCAGCCACAGGTGCCACCCAACGTATGTCATTTTAGATGACATACTTTTAAACTACTTCTGGCTTTAGATGTAAAAGCATATATGTGATGAGAACACAGATAAGATAAAAAGAAAAAGTGAACATTAATTACAATTAGCAAATACATTTTGCTGTTACCTGTAGTAACAGTAACTACCCTGTAGTTATTCAAGGGAGGATGTATAAAGACTTGAATGAAATTGTCTCATACTTTAGTTACTATGACCAGTTTATTCTCTTCATTTTGGTTATTTTAATGAACTCTTCCATGATTATATTCATACAGAATGTAAGTCAAAATTAATTGTGATATCTACAGTATTAGCACAAGAACCAAATGTTAACCCCCATAAGAAGAAACTACTGCTCATTCCAGCAATCAGAAATACAAACTTGAGGGCAGGTTTTTGTCACACTGCTGTCATTACTGGTAGCTTACTTGTGCTCAAGGTCCATGGATATACTTCTGTTAAAAATAATTGTCTGTTCATGGAAGCGCAGCATCCCAACAGAATATATCCCCTATAATGTGTTGAGTGGATAAATTTTAGAGTGATTTACCATCTTGACCATTTTAAAGCCCAGAACAGTGGTAAACTACTTGCATTGTTATAGAGGTTGCGTCTGTATATTTACAATAAGTATGCTTCAAACCTTTAAATATTAGATGTCTTTCTCTTTTTGGTATTTCCCTAAATATATGAACAATCTTCTGAAAATGTTACAACTAAGTCCAAAAAGTATATCCAGACATAAAGTGATATTTATTTTTGATGCAGGAAATATGGATTATCTGATTAATATTCAATATTCATAACAATCCCATTTTACATGTTTATGGCATTCTTTATGCCTGTCATATTTTTAAGTGTGTATGTGAATCGCTTATATTTTCTGAGTTTACTTGTTTTATGATCTCTGAACTTCTTTGACCATGACAGATCAGATGTCAATAGAAAATATGTCACTGCAAGATAGTGCCGGTTGGCTAAAACCATCAATTGTTCAGCCTGCTTCATAACAGTGGAAAACAAAAGACATCGAAAACATGTTTTGCTCATTTTCTTGGAGCCTTTCGTCCGGTATTTGAGTTATCACTTCTTAACATCATGTTCCATCTGACACTTTAACTGCAGACATTCATACTTGGGGCTTAACACTTCAGATTTCTAGTGTCTATCTACTGACAACCAAAACAATAGAAATAAATCACCCTCTCTAACTTTTCCTGTCCGCTATCGAGACAAAACAAGCAGGAGAATTTGCAGGATGAATTCCTAACTGCTCTTACCTCCAGTTGGAAATTGAGAACATGTCTTTTACACATGGTTCTTATCATGAGGAAGCAGGATCCTGTATGAATAAAAACTACTTACTATGCTATTTTAGGGCTTTTGTAGATGAAGAGTATACTATTTTTATGAAATGGTTATGTCTTCTATCTGGGACAATTAATCTCCAAGTTTAGAGAAAGAATAGATCCTAGATTAGTTTCTGGTACATAATTAAGAATTCATTTTAGTCTATAGGTTGAAACACATAAGTAATATTTTTTTTTTGTCAAGCTATTTGAATTTTAGGATTAAAACCATCCCAGTGCTAAGATTGGGCGTTTCTTTATTGGTTGGTGCCAAAATGGTCTTTATAAAGAAATTGAAAGTAATAGTAATATATAGTTTGTAGAAATGTAATTTACTCATTTAATCATTTGACAATTGTTAATTTTAGATGATTTCCAAGACAGAAGACAAAAAGAATAAAACAATGAGGATGTCAGCTTTGATTTCTGCTTTCATGGAGTTTATAATTTAAAGTCAGACACATATTCATCAATTCATCTGTCATGCACACACACACACACACATTCAACACTGAGCTAAATGCCAGGAAGGCAAAGTAGTTTTCATTATCAGAATATATAATAGAGGGAGCCTTCCATCCAGGGAGGAGTGGAGGGATGGTTAGGGAGAGGTGATATTTTAGCTATGTGAACAAGTGATGTTTAAACTGGATTCTGGAGAATGTGTGAGAGTCACCGAAGCAAATGAGAGAAGAATATTTTTATGTGGAAGGCTCAGAGTGTGTACAGAGTAGAGCTATGGAGAATGAAGTGTGGACTGAGATGGTCTGAGAGGCCGGCTAGAGACCAGATGCTACAGAGCCTACCAGATGCTAAAAAGGAGGGGATTTAAACAACAGAGCTAAAGGATAAGTTCACATTTATAGAAAGAAAATACTTTACTTGGAAAAATAAAAATTTGAGGAAATCTATGCTTACTCTCCTAGCAGTCTCATTTCAAGTCTGTTCAATCCAAAAGTCTTCGAACTATGTTCTGGTATCATAGAGGATTTTCAGAAACAAAGATCTAGTCACCAAGGGTGATACTAATCTAATGGTCAATGACACATAAACATTCATTTGTGATAGAAAGGTCCCAATGGGGGCTGCTTTTCTTAGCAGGTCACTTAGATCAGAAAGAATCAATGATAGTATGACATTCTCTAAAATCAGTTTTATCAGCTATAGAGTGGCGGAGGCCATGCAATACTTTACAGCATCAAGATACTTGGGGTTATAAAAGGTAGACAATAGGAGAGGTCAGTTTGGCCCTTGTGCTATTTGCTGGCATCTTTCCTTGTCTTGAAATCACTCACACTTCATTTTTCAATTTAATCTCCTTCTCTTTCTTCCCCTTTCTCTATTTACTTTTCTTAACTGATCATAATATAGAACAGTGAGTTCTTCAAACTATTTCCTCTATTTCTTAAAACAAATGTTATAATTTGTATATATCATTAATAATTTATCTAAATATTCAACCACCACATAATTAGGATTGATTATACGTTGCTGTACTGGGGTAAACTTTAGTTTTCTTATGACATAACAATCCTGGGGAGGACAAATAGGTCTTTCTCTGGATCAAAGTGATATTCAGCTGAAATCTAAGGAACAAAGTACAGGCTGTGATGCCACATCACTAAACAGAAACTCAAATTAACACTGTGTCCTGTTTAGAGGAAATATTTGTAGCCATTATCCAGATAGTAGGTGAATGATAATATTGGTTGAGGAATGTTTAGAAGAAGCAAGTTGACAGAGGGTTGTTGGGAAATTACACTGATTAAGAACTCATACCTTAAAAAGTTCTAGGCTTAGGATTATGCATGGGTTCTCTCATTAAATCCTCACAACAATCTTATGAGGGCTGTATTTGCATGTTACAACTTTATAAAAAGGTTTAAAAAGATTGAATAAATTGCCTCGGGTTCTGAACAGATAAGTGGAGAGCTGAAATTCAAACCCAGATGGTCCACTCCCTTTATAATGTTGAAAAACATATTCTTGCCCTATCAGTTATGTTGTACTGTTTTGATAACTGTGATAGTCATTCCAAAATAATCTTTCTGTACTTCTTTTTTTTTTTGAGACAGGGTCTCATTATGTTGCCCTTGGTAGAGTGCCATGACGTCATAGCTTACAGCAACCTCAAACTCTTGGGCTCAAGTGATTCTGTTGCCTCAGCCTCCTGAGTAGCTGGGACCTCAGGCACCTGCCACAACACCCGGCTATATTCCTTGTTGTTGTTGTTGCAGTTGTCGTTGTTTTAGCTGGCTCTGGCTGGGTTCGAACCCTCCAGCCTCGATTTTTGTGGCTTGCGCTATAACCACTGTACTATAGGCACCAAGCCACTTCACATAATTCTTATATTTAGAATAAGAGTTTTTTGTTTTTTGAGATAGAGTCTTTGTTGCCTTTGATCGTAGCTCACGGCAACCTCAAACTTTTGGGCTCAAGTGATCCTTTTGCCTCAGCCTCCTAAATAGCTAGGGCTACAGGTGTCCACGACAAGGCCCAGCTAGTTTTTCTATTTTTAGTAGAGATGGGGGTCTCAATCTTGCTCAGGCTGGTCTCAAACTCTGAGCTCAGGAGATTCTCCTGCCTTGGTCTCCCAAAATGCTAGGATGACAGGCATGAGCCATGGTGTCCAGCCACAGATGTTTTTATACATTGATATAAAAATTATAACACATGAAAGTAGTCCAAAATATCTTTTTTAAATTAAAGAAGTAATTTTATTAACTGATGGAAGCAAAGAAACATTCAGATCTTATTTTGCATTATCACATGTCTTGGGAACTTTCTAAAATATACAAAATTGCTATACATGATTTTGTATACATTTGTCATATGCACAAGACACATTTTGAGTAAGGAGAATCTGCTCTTGGAAATGTATTTGTTCTCTTATTATTTTTTGTCCTCCTCTTAGCATAATATTGTGCTCTTAGTTTACATGATAGGAGTCATCAGGAGTGAGTCTGTTTTCATTCAGAACTTGCCAAATCTAAACTGACGATGGAATTGTCAGGTTTCTAAAAGCTTTGAAATCTCAAGGACTGGCTGCTGTCCAGTCTTCCTGCAGAGGTTAATTAGAATAACCAATATGCCTGAAAAGAAACATAAGGTTCTGTCGTGGAGAAATCTTAAATTGTCAGGCCAAAACAGACGGTGAAATCTTTGAGCTCCTGCTCCCGAGTAGCAGGTGTTCTGGCATGAGATGGCTAATGCTGGTGGGGAACACGCAACTCTCTGTTTTCTTTTTTTTGCTCACCAAATATGTGATTTATTTTGGAGCAAAACAATTGAAACTGAGGTTTTCTCCCCAATAAAGGGGAGAAATAACAGTAAGCGATTGTACCCTGGTTACATGCTAATTACCACATTCTATATGACGTGTATGTTTTCAACATGTATTCAAAGATATAACAAATAATAAGCATTTGCAATTTTAGAATCACAAATCAATTGAGAATGTTGTAAACTCATAAATGTTGAGCTAAATACTTAGAAATAAGTGTCTTTTAAAAATTGAAGTCTTTGACAGTGTTTATAGATCAACCCAAATGTTACATCCAAATAGTTCAGCAAATAAATTGACATTACTGCTAGTTTCCACTTAATTTCTTCATAATGTGACTGTCTAGTATTGCATTAGTGAAGATATGTCCTACAAATACATGGGTACCCCAGGGACTATGATGAATCACTTTACAGCATCCAAGATCATCAACAAAGAATCCTAAATGTCAGTGGCGTTCATCTGTTTCAAAAAGAGTGTTGTTTGTATATGGTCCAAAAAATGCCAAACCTGATGATCAGTCAGTAAAGTCAGCCCTGTATGCTTCAGCTCGAAGAGCACACCAAATTTCCTTAGCACCATTGATGAACTTTTCTAAGAGCATTTCTCTTTCAGTTTCTATCTCTTCACTCCAAACAGTAACATCATTCTTAGTCCTCTGTGTTACATCCAGTATCATTAGTTTGGTATTAACTACTTTTGGAAATAGTGATTCAAAATCTCTTTGCAGCAATTCTGTACGTGTTTGGATTGGACACTCTACTCTGACACTATCAAAGTAGGTTTCTGCACTTTTAATTCCTTGTTCAGCAGGTGCCTCATTACTCTGAAATTCATTTACTTATTGCACCATCACAGACTCATGTCTTTCACTTGATAAAGATTCCGCTAGAACATCAGGCAAAGTTTTATGAACCAGGCTTTGCTTCTGTGAAGTGGTCCCAATTGAGGTCACAATCCAAAACTATATTCCCAGGAAGCTGGAATCTTGATTCTGAGGTCCAACTAGTCCCATAGTTTCATCAGGCCAAACTGTTGGAGAGCCTATAGCTGGAGGTGCAGTGGCCACACGAGACTCATCAGAACCTGGTGATCCCACAGTTGAACAGGCTTTGGGATTGACAACCCTTTTAACTAAAGAGCAAAACCCTGGGAATAGGAAACCAGTCTGGCTCTGTTACAAAGCATATTGGCCATTTCTAGTGGACAGGACGATCACAAAATAGCTTTTCTTTTGTAAAGTTAATTCAGTTACCACCAGAGCCATCTGTCTGAACTCCCTGTTTTGAATTTTTTCACATCTCCAAACAGCACTTATTCTGTGGATTTTTCCATATTTACCACAATACGGAAGCATCAAGAAGTGAAGAGAAATTATTAGATTAGAGGCAAGAACATCTGGGTTCTAATTCTGCTCTGTGAGTTTACTGACAGCATCAAGGAGCTAGTCCTACTTTCACTCTGGTTATTAGTTTCCATGTTTGTAAAACATGGCTTCCAGGTGAAGTATCAAGGCAAAAATTAAATGAAATACTCATTATAAATCCTTCTTGCCATGTAAAAGGATTGGAGAGTTAGAATATAAAAGTAAACATATAATAGGTGAGAAGAGCAACTGACAAAGTCACCTTACTAAAGTAGAATCATTCCTAGAGTGAAGACCCAATGGCAATATTCAGTTATCTAATGTGATGATTAGTTTTAGGTGTCCACTTGAAATAGAGTGAGAGATACCTAGAAAACTGGGAAAGCATTATTTCTGAGTGTGTCTGTGAGGGTGTGTCCAGGGGAGCTCAGTGTGTAAACTGCTGGACTGAGTGGGGAGATCTACCCTCAATGTGCATAGGCATCTACCACTGAGTTGGGGCCCTGGATAGACCAAAAAAGGTAAGGAAGGTAAATTTACTCTCTTTCCTTACTGGAACTGAGAAACCCTTGCTTTCCTGCAGTTGGGCATTAGAACTACAGGCCCTCTAGCCTTGGATTCTGGGACTTGCTCCAGTAGCTTCCTGCATTCTCAGGTATTTGGTTTCAGATTGAGAGTTATGGTGTCAGCTTCCTGGGTTCCCAAGCCTTTGGATTTGGACTCAGTGAGCCAATCTACTGGCTTTCCTGGTTCTTCAGCTTGCAAATGACAATGTGAGACTTCTCTGTCTCTTTAATTACGTGAGCTAGTTTCTCTAATAAATCCTCTTATCTATCTATCTATCTATCGATCATCTATCTATTCTTCCACCCATATCTTATTGGTTCTGTTTCTCTGGAGAACCCTGATTAATACATCTATAGAAGTAATGTGTCAGGCTGTGCACAGTGGCTCGTGCCTATAATCCTAGTTCTCTGGGAGGCTGAAGTGGATGGATGGCTTGATCTCATGAGTTTAAGACCAGCCTGAGCAAAAGTTAGATCTTGTCTCTACTAAAAATAGAAAAACTGAAGCAAGAGGATCACTTGAGCCCAAGAGTTGGAGGTTACTATGAGCTATGACATCACAGCACTCTACCTGGGGCAACAACTCGAGATTGTCTCACAAAACAAAACAAAACAAAAAAAGTAACATGTCATTGGAAAGGGATGTGGATGATTACTGAATAAGAGAAAGGGAAAAAAGAATCACAGTGGCACACTAGCCAGTGTTAAGCATTTTTGCAGGTGAGTGGGAGGAGAGTAAAGTAGATCATTTTCTATTTCCCACTCAAAATGTACTGTCTGAAATAAGCAATATGAGCTTGAATTAAAGAGCTAGACTATAGTTAGCTCTGTTCCATTGAACTTGAGGTGTTGCTCTGATAAGCCATTGCAAAAAATTGTGGGTTTACTTGACTGAGCCCTATAAGCTTGTCTATTGAGAAAGAAAGTGCTAGTAGGCCAGTATAAATGTTTCATCTTTAATGCCATTTTAAATTATTAATTAAAAATTTGGATTTATTCATCAGTCTATTGTTACTTGGGTTAGGCTCAGTCAGCATCATTAAACTCAATAATACATCCTTAAAATATTAAAGGATAGTACCAGGAACATGGTAAGTACTTTATAAATATTTTCTGTATAAATAAATGAGTAGATCTTGTTTATGAGGCTAAATCAAGGGCATAGAATATAAATGCAAAAATTGTTTATAGCAGTGCCTTTTCCTAAAGTGAAATAAGATATTTTAAAGTAAGAAATTACTAAATTATAGCTCAGAATTATTAATTTGCATATTTTCTTTTTTTCCAAGTGAATGATCTACGAACATAACTAGTCCTGAATAAATTTCTGATTGAACAGTTTATAGTTGATGCAAATAATGATAAAAATAATGGATATTTCCTTTAACATGAACTTCTGCTTTTTTCTTCTTTCTTTTTAACAAATGAGCATTATTTTTCTGCGTAGTGTTCTCCCAGTTCTCTCTCTCTGTTCTTACAAAAAGGAAGCAAAATACCTTAACACTGAGCTTCAGATGTGTTGTTAAAAAATTTGTCTCATCTAAATGAGCCGTAAGGTTTTGTGCTCAGAATTGGTTTATTGATGTTTAAACATTTTTGGTGAAAACATGATTTCAGAGCATAAAGGCACTTTGTTATTGAGCTCAGAATATCAATACATTAAAACAATGGAAATAATTTCTGTGTAAACACTATAATATTTTAGTAATAGAAGGAAAAAGTCACAATCTACTAGAATATTCAAATCATGTGTTATCTATTGTGTTTCTGTATTTATCTAAAACTCCTTGGAATACTGCAATTCATTCATGATGTGAGACATAAGGAATTAACTAAAACTATTTTATTATTTATTGTGCTCAAATAAGAACAAATAGGTAAATAATCAGCTCCTGTGGTTTGTATGGCAGGCTATAGTTTTTATTTTGTTTTCTTAACCCAGACACTAACCAAGCAAACATGGAAAAAGAAAACTGAAATTCAAGTCAAAGTGAAGAAATGAGAAATCCTTGTAGCATAATAATTTACAATTACATAAGAAAGAGTCATCTTATATAGAGTTAAACAGAGTCTGAAGGTATTAAACTTGAACCCAGGCTGGTGAATGTGGCCATGGACCCTTCTCCTCATCTCTTGGGCTATTGACAGGAAACTGTGGAATTGTGTTGGGAGCTGACAACAGAGGAAGCCTTGGGAATGAGGCAAAGGGGGGGATGTTCACTAGACGGACTTGGCTTCCTGGTGAACTTGGAAACTTATTCTATAGTTAAATTTCTGGATTTCGTGAAGGAAAATGGCCTTTGTGCCTCTAAGGAGGCACCTAAGTAGATCTATATAGGTTGAAATAGGCCATTTGAACCTGAAGAACAGAATGTTCTGAATATAGTTCTGATCTCTAAGTATGGCTGATTGGCAAATGGTAGAATTTGATTTCATATTGGAAAGAGCCTCCCATATTTCATATATTAAAGAAGTTGTAAAAATTTGATTTTTGAACCAAATAATTTACTGATATTTAATAAATATCCTTCTATAGAGAAATGAAACTTTAGATTTGGGTGGGATCAGTAAGACCTAGCATAAGACTGCTCTCTCCTCCTTTAGCAAATGAGGAAATTGAAGTTCAAAGATAGAGGCTATGATTTATCCAGTCTCAGAGTAGGTATAGAGCCTGAACTAGAATTAAAAATTTCTGAGTACTGGCCGGGTGTGGTGGCTCACACCTACAATCCTAGCACTTTGGGAGGCTGACGTGGGTGGATTGCTTTAGTTTATGAGTTTAAGTCTAGCCTGAGCAAGAGTGAGACCCTATCTCTACTAGAAACAAACAACAACAACAAAAAAACTAAGGCAAGAGGATCACTTGAGTCCAAGAGTTGGAGGTTGCTGTGAGCTATGATGATGCCATGGCACTCTACCCAGGGCAACAGCTTGAGACTCTGTCTCAAAAAAAAAATTTTTTTTATATTATCTATCCATTATAGATTGATTTTTTGGTTTTTGGTTTTTGTGAAATAAGTTGATGTGAACTGTTCTTTCATCTAAAATATTCACATATGCGTGTGTATAAATATACATATACACACATACATAAATCAATACATATTTATTTCAAGATGTATGCAAATCTGTACTTGAGTTAGACATTAAAGGCTGAGCCTGTAAAATATTTTTTCCTACAGAATAATAAAACCTAAAGATGTACTCCCTATAGACCTGCTTACAGGTAAAAGAATCATAGGAAATAAAAGTGTCTCTAATGGTTTAGGGTTCTAAATTGGGCAAGATTTTATGGGATCTCAAATTTTATACTAGTTTTTACACTTTTATTCCATATTTGAGTTTTTTAATCCTCAAAAAGAATAGACTTAGAGGCATATTCAGGGTGAAAGGGGGTTGGACTCTATCTTTATATCACTTAAATCCTCAGCTATTCTTAAGTTTTAAAACATTTAGGTAAAAATAACAGAAAATAAATTTCTTATTTCTTCCATTTTACACATAAGGAAAAGTCAAAGTTTAGTTAAATTACCCAAACTAGCAGTTGCAGGTTCATGGCCAAACCTAGAAAATACTCAAGGATACATTTCAGTGGCATTCTCCTTTCTCTGGATTTTATTCTAATTTTGGATTCCTTTGTTTAGATATGCCCTGTTCTCAATTAACATGGTTGCTGAACCTAATATTTCCTAGCCTACTCTGAAGACCTATTTCAGTATCCCTTTTCTTGTGAAATGAATTCCTGGGCCCCAGCATTTATCTTGTGTAGCTCTAGTAGTTTTGCATTTGTTATACATACACACTATTTCCATAATCAATTTTCTATTTGGAATTTTAAACATTACACTCTTGAATCTGATCTCCCCAGCTTTCTTCTTTGTATTTTTGTGTTCTTGTTCTGCAATATTGCATTCTATTATCCTTTTTTTCCCCCTCAGAGTCTTACTCTGTTACTCTGGATGGAGTACAGTGGCATCATCATAGTTTATTGGAACTTCCAATTCTTAGGCTCAAGAGACCCTCCTGCTTCAACCTCCAAAATAACTGGGACTATAGACGCCTGCCAGCAAAACTGGCTAATTTTTTCTACTTTTTTTTTTTTAATTTTTATTAAATCATAATTGTGTACATTGGTGCAATCATGGGGCACAATGTGCTGACTTTATGTACAATCTGAAATATTTTCATTGAACTATTTAACATAGCCTTCATGGACTTTTAATCACTGTATGAAGACATTTATATTCTACATTTAGTAATTTTCACTTGTACCCTTGTAAGATGCACTGTAAGTGTGATCCCACCAATCACCCTCCTGCCACCCATCCTCCCCATCCCCTCCCCTCCCTTGCCCCTTTCCCCATATTCTTGTGCTATAACTGGGTTTTAGCCTTCATATGAAAGCTATAGATTAGCTTCATAGTAGGGCTGAGTACATTGGATACTTTTTCTTCCATTCTTGAGATACTTTGCTAGGAAGAATATGTTCCAGCTCCATCCATGTAAACATGAAAGAGGTAAAGTCCCCATTTTTCTTTAAGGCTGCATAGTATTCCATGGTAAA
>CAUYON010002819.1:0-38830 GCA_963573935.1 Arctocebus calabarensis | reverse complement strand
CTTGCATTTTCCCATAAGTTTTGGTAGGTTGCGTCTTCATTATTGTCTACTCAAGGAAGTTAATGATTTCCTTTTGTAGTTCTTCCTGCACCCAAGTGTAATTCAGCATAAGGTTGTTTAACTTCCATGCCTTTGTGTGAGGTTGAGCATTTTTGTTGGAGTTGAGTTCCACTTTTAGTGCCTTGTGGTTTAAAAAGATGCAAGGTAAAATTTCAATTCTTTTGATCCCGCTAAAGTTTGTTTTTTGTCCTAGGATATGATCAATTTTGGAGAATGTTCCAAGGATGATGAGAAAAATGTATATTCTATATCTTTGGGATGGAGCGTTCTATATACATCTATCAAGCACAGTTGTTCTAAAGTCTCATTTAAATCTCTAATATCTTTATTTAATTTCTGTTTAGAGATCTGTCCATCTCTGAGAGGGATGTTGAAGACCCCTGTTATTATGGTGTTATAGGATATTGATTGCTCAGATTAAGCAAGTTCTGTTTCAAGAATCTGGGAGCATTTAAATTGGGTGCATAAATATTTAAAATTGAAATGTCTTCTTATTGTATTTTTCCCTTAACCAGTATGAAGTGACCATCATTATCTTTTTTAATTTTAGTTACTTTAAATCCACATGTATCGGGCAGTGCCTGTGACTCATCAAGTAGGGTACCGGCCCCATATACCGAAGGTGGTGGGTTCAAACCCAGCCTTGCTGAACTGCAAAACAGAAAAATAGCTGGGCATTGTGGAGGGAGCCTGTAGGCTCAGCTACTCAGGAGGCTCAGGCAAGAGAATTGCCTAAGCCCAGGAGTTGGAGGTTGCTGTGAGCTGTATAACACCTCGGCACTCTACTGAGGGCCATAAAGTGAGACTCTGTCTCTACAAAAAATAAAAAATAAAAATAAATAAATAAATCCACATGTATCTGAGAATAAGAATGTAACCCCTCTTTTCTTCTGAGTTCTGTTTGCCTGAAAAATTGACTTCCAACCCTTAACTCTGAGTTTTAATTTGTCTTTTGATGTGAGGTGGGTTTCCTGCAAACAGCAAATGGATTGCTTGTGTTTTTTAATCCAATCAGCCAATCTATGCCTCTTCAGTGGGCAATTCAAGCCATTGACATTTATTAAGATAATTGATAAGTGTGGTAGCATTCTATTCATCTTATTTTGTGAAAGTCCGTTGGTTAGTTTTGTCTTTTGCATCATTGGGGAAACTAGGTTTTGTCCTATATATATTTTCTGGGTGTTTACTTTGCTGCAGGTCCATTGTGATAGTCAGTATGTAGGACAGGTTGAAATATTTCCTGTAAAACTGGTCTTGTTACAAATTTCCTCAATGTTTGCATATCAATAAAAGATTTAATTTCTCCATCAATTTTAAAGCTTAGCTTGGTAGGGTATAGAATTCTGGGCTGGAAATTGTTCTGTTTAAGTAGGTTAAAAGATAGATGACCATTGTCTTCTGGCTTGAAAAGTTTCGTTAGAGAAGTGTGTTCACCCTGATAGGTTTGTCCATGTAAGTCACTTGGCGCTTACTCCTGGCAGCTTGCAAGATCTTTTCTTTTGTCTTGACTTTAGATAAATGCATCACAATGTGCCTTGGAGAAGTTCTATTTGAGTTGAGGCGACCCGAGGTCAAATATCCTTCTGAAAGGAGTATGTCAGAATCTTTGATGATATTTGGGAAATTTTCATTTATAATATTCTCTAGAATGGCTTCCATTCCTCTGGGGCATTCTTCTTCTCCTTCAGGGATACCTATAACTCATATGTTTGAATGCTTCATAAAGTACCATAATACTATCAGTGAACATTCTGCTTTCTCTCTCTTCTCTTAGGCCTCTTTAACTATCTGACTTGTCTCAAGAGCCTTATCCTCTACCTCTGAGATTCTTTCTTCTGCATGATGTAATCTGTTGTTGATACTTTCTATGCATCCTTAAGTTCCCTAATTGACTGCTTCAGTTCCTTCAGTTCTGCTATATCCTTTTTATATTCTTCGTATCATTCATCTCTTATTTGATTCTGTTTTTGAATTTCCTTTTGGTTATTTTCCACTTTCTCAGCAATTTCCTTTATTGTTTTTTTTTTTTTAAAGTTTTTTTCTTTTTTTTTTTTGTAGAGATATCTGTCACACTTTATCGCCCTCGGTAGAGTGCCGTGGCATCACACAGTTCACAGCAACCTCCAACTCCTGGGCTCAGGTGAGTCTCTTGCCTCAACCTCCCAAGTAGCTGGGACTACAGGCGCCCCGCACAACGCCCGGCTATTTTTGTTTGTTGTTGCAGTTCCTCTGGGGCTGGGTTTGAACCCTCCACCTTAGGTATATGGGGCTGGCACCCTACTCACTGAGCCACAGGCGCTGCCCAATTTCCTTTATTGTTTTCATTATCTGTATTTTAAATTTCCCTTCTATCATTTCTAACATTTCTGTCTGTGGGAGGAATCTTCTGAGGTATCTATCTTATGATCCCTAGAAGGGGTTACTCTGGCCTGGAATTTCATGTTGCCAGGATTTTTCTGCTGATTCTTCCTCATGAGTGCTTTCTTGTATCTGTTTCCCTACCCTAATTTTCCTTTCACTTCTTCTTGCTCTTTAAGTTACTGTAGCACTGGCCTAAAGTTTTAATGAGTCCTTCTGGTGTGAGACCAGTATGAAAAGATTGAGGAGCAAGAAGAAAAAAAAGATTTAAAGAAGAGAGAAAAAAATAGAGAGAATGAAGAGGGGGTGAGTAAAAGGAAATATTGACAAAAAAAAAAGAGAGGCACTGAAAGAGAGAAACAAGAGAAATATAGGTGTATAGCAGGGCACTAGGGTTCAATCTTAAAGACCCCCAACCCCTGGGGGTACTGGCTTGGGTGATTCCCTTGAGGTCAACAGCTCTTTGCCAGCCAGCTCAGACACAATACCCCACCTCCACCAGGTAGAGAGGAAAGACAAAAATACTGTAAATCAAAACAAAACAAATAAGTAAAGGGGGGGGAGCAGGAAATAATAGGGACAAAAACACTAGAAAAAATGAAATTTTAATTGTTGAAGAAGGCAAAAATGGAAGATTGTATTTAAACTAGAATGGTGAAGGAAAAAAAATGTTGAAATTAAAAAAAAAAAAAAAGACTCACAACCAAGAAACCAAACAGTATATATATCTTGCTAAGTATTGACCGAGCAACAGGTTATCTTCTGAGGTATGAGATGTTAATCACAATGTTGATACTGCTGCAGGAGATGGGGACTTGAGGCCTCTGCTGATTACTCAGACCCTGCAGGCTTAGGAGCCCAAATAACTCCTCAGCCCACTCAAAAGACACTCCAAGCCATAAACCTTGGCCAAGCAGAAGCTTTCCAGGGAAAGTACTTATCCCTGGGAACTCACCTGACGTGGCTGCCTGCTTATCCAGTGCACCAAATCCACTCTCCCCCTATGTCCCTGAGGGTCAGGGCTGTCAATCTGCCAAACACTTGGATTTCCACACTTGCTCAACGTTTCAATCCCCGCTTTGGGCAGCTCGGTCACTAGGTTACTCTCCCAAGATGTCCCGGCCGATCTCAGCACTGCAACACACAGGGGCAGCCCACAGCTAAATAATATTAGCTCCTTTCTGCCTCAGCGGCTCAGTCTGGGGCCCCAGACAACACCCAAAGTCATCCACACACCGGCCCAAGATCTCCCAAGGCAGTTCAATCAAGTGTCCAAGTCCAAAAAAACAAAAATAGCCCCCAGGTTGGGCTTTTCCTGCTTGCAATCTAGCCGTTGCTGTGGTTACAACTGCAGGTAGCCTCCGACTGAAGAAATGCACCCACCATTTGCCAGTTTTCCACCACTTCTATCCTTCTTGTGGGGTCCAAAAGTCTCTCACTGACCTCCTGTATCACCAAAGGGAAGCCTCTGGGCGAAACCCACCGGCCAGAGATGCTTGGGGTCCTCTCTCCCCACTCTCACTGCACCCAGCTGCAGAGAAGCTGCTACTTGGCCGCCATCTTCCTCTCTGTGACCTCAGTTTTTCTATTTTTACTATAGATGGAGTCTCGCGTTTTGCTCAGCTGGTCTTGAACCTGTGAGCTCCAGCTATCCACTCACTTTGGCCTCCCAGAGTGCTAGGATTACAGGTGTGAGCCATGGTGCCCAGCCAAGAAAATCTTATATAGATTTTTCATGTTTTTATTAGATCACTCCTAGGCATGTGATTTCTCATCGTCAATATTTCAAAATTCTTTTCATTCTGTTTCCTATTTGGATATTTATTCGTGGAGGTGTGCTATAAAAGTTATTGATAGTGGCCAAACATAGTGGCTAACACCTGTAATCCTACCACTCTGGGAGGCCGAGGCGGATGGATTGCCTGAGCTCACAGGTTTGAAACCAGCCTGAGCGAGAGCAAGACCTCATCTCTAAAAATAGCCAGGAATTGTTGGGGGCGTCTATAGTCCCAGTTCTTGGAAGGCTGAGACAGGAGAATGGCTTTGCCCCAAGAGTTTGTGGTTGCTGTGAACTAAGAAGTCAGGACACTCTACCAAGGGTGCCAAAGTGAGACTTGGTGTCCAAAAAAAAAAAATACACATATATATGTTGATAGTGCTGTAGATGGGCAAAAATTTTGTTAACTTTTTGGTGTCAGTGAATAGTAGAAGCATTTTCCCTATTGCTTCTTATCAATCCTTGGAAAGGTTAAATCATCTTGAAGAATAGGAATGACACTAAGTATCCAATTTTTCCCCCCTTTACATACTAAGTTTGTAAAGGGGGAAAAAAAAGATAAAACTCAATTGACCTGCAATGTTTTGTGTTGAGTTATGTGCAGTGTTGCAAACTTTAAACATCAAAAGACACCTACTTTTCTTTTATACCTCATTGGAAGGGTATACATTGCCCCTTCTTTACATGCTTTTACAAACATTGAAAAGTAATGTTAACTGGTAAAGATGCTGACAGCGACTTCCTTATTTGCTAAGCCTTAGCCAAGACCTTGACCCATACTATCTTGTGTATATTTACTGTGACTGCGAGCATAGTGGTCCAATTGTGCCCCTTTTTTCCTTGTTTTTTTTTTTTTGTTTGTTTATTTTTCCCTGTTGACTGCAGGACTTGATGAATAGAGAGAATATTGACCACACATGAGGTCCATATAGAAGTCAGGTACTTAAGGACGCACTTGACTGTGGAAAAAGATGGAAAACCTAGCTAGATCCAGACACTTTGCAAGATAAGCTACATTTCAATTAACTTTTTTTTAAGAGATAGGACTTTATCGCCCTCAGTAGAGTGCTGTGACATCACAGCTCACAGCAACCTCCAGCTTAAGAGATTCTGTTGCTTCAGCCTCCCAAGTAGCTGGGACTACAGGCACCCACCACAACACCCGGCTATTTTTTGTTGTTGTTGCAGTTTGGCTGAAGTCGGGTTCGAACCCACCACCCTGGGTATATGGGGCCGGTGCCCTACTCATTGAGCACTGGCGCCACCCCATTTCAATGAATTGATTATCATAATGGAAGGTGACTCATCATTTAGTTATACATGACACTATGGGATTAAGATTACAGTGGACGCTGTGAAATACTTTATTTGATAGGATAAAAGGAAAATTTAACTGAAATGCACTTGTCTTGCACTTCCTTTGCATGACCTAGTGAAAAATGGTAAACACTGTCTTTGCCCAAGATAAGGGGTAGAAAAATCAAGTCATTGTGTTATCTGTTCCTTAGAAATAATGGTCCTTGAAGGTATCTAGAAATAAAATACATAATTAAAATGTTGAAATACAGTCTGGTGTGGGAGGGCCATCCTCCACAGGATGAAGGAAGGCTTTCCCAATTGTGACCTCACTGGCCATGGCTTCAGGGATTGCAGAGAGGCTTTTTGGAGTTCTGGTGATGGCAGAGGTGGTGTTGCAGAAAAAGAGGGAATTAAAACTGACTGACACACCAACAAAATAAAGGAAGGGAGCTTTAATTGCCAGCAAGAACTCAGGTGCCTCAAGGTATGAAATGCTAAGTTCCAGGTAACAGTTTTTTTCCAAACTCTTTTATACTTTCTTTTTTAGCTCTGTATCAGCTGCAGTAGTTTCAGTTACAACAAAGACAACAAAGAGTTAATGATGACCTGAATAGTTACAGTTACAACAAAGTTCAGAGTTAAGGCTGAGCTTTCTCAAGAGACCAGGGTACTGTTATTTGTTATAGTTTTTTTCCAAGGTTATTACAGCTCAGTGTAAGGTTCTTATCTTTGGGGGAGGAGTTCTTCTGAAGCTGCCTGCTGCTTTCCCAGGATCATTAAGAAGTGTAAGATGTGCAGGGCCTGTGGCTCAGTAGGTAGGATGCCGACCCATATACCGAAGGTGGCGGGATCAAACCCTGCACCTGCCAAACTGCAACAAAAAAATTGCTGGGCATTGTGGTGGATGCCTGTAGTCCCAGCTACTTGGGAAGCTGAGGCAAGAGAATCACCTAAGCCCAGGAATTGGAGGCTGCTGTGAGCTGTGTGACGCCACGGCACTCTACCGAGGGCAGTAAAGTAAGACTCTATCTCTACAAAAAAAAGAAAGAAAAGAAGTGTAAGATTATTTTTCCTCCTTCATTCCCCCCTTTGAGACCCCATCGATCATGGGGGGTCTTATTTCATTCATTGTCGATATTCCACAGTTCCTTGATAATATCATTGAGCCATGAACATTCTGTCTGCGTTCTTCTTTATCATATTTGCAGAAACTATGCTTTTGAGAAAGTGAACAAGGATAGGTAATAAGCAAGGCAATGGCAAACATTCTCCAATTATAAGTAGGAAGCTTATAATCATAGTCTTAAATCCTTGTAGTTAGAAAATTAAACCTATCCCACACTGGTATAGATACATGAGCTATTTTAATTACCTTTATAGTTATATCTTCAATTATTTGTCCTTCCTCAGTAATCTGTAGGCAACAGTTAGTTAAACTGAATTTGTCATACACTCCTCCTTCAGATGCTGGAAGGTAGTCTGAGGCCAATCAGTTGTGATAAATAGCATGCTCAGTGGATAAGGTTCTGGCTACATACACCAAGGGTGGCAGGTTGGAACCGGCCCAGGCCAGCTAAAACAACAATGACAACTGCAACAAGAAAAAATAATAGTCAGACACCACGGGTGCCTGTAGTCCCAGTTACTTGGGAGGCTGAGGCAAGAGAAGGGCTGAAGCCCAAGAGAGTTTGAGGTTGCTGTGAGCTGTAACGCTACGGCACTCTACCGAGGGTGACATGGTTTCTCAAAAAAAAAAAAATATATATATATATATATATATGTAGCATTTCTCATTTGGGTATTTCATGGGCTAGTAAGATTAAGGCTTTGCTCGTTTCTTTTGTTATTATTCACTCATGAAGCCATTTATTGTCACTCCAATCTCCTATTATCACATCATGCTTTTGTTTTGTCAGTCTAGAAGCATAAACTGGAAAACCTAACAGTTCTTCAGTTAGTCTCTAGGGACACTAGGAAAAGGGAAGGTTTGATCATACCTATTATGCAACTTGCATACCATCTATCAGGAGGCTCCTTGTAGGCCCAGTTTCCACAGATCCGATAGAGACCTGGCGGAGCTGCCCAGTTAACACTAAGTCCCGGATCATCCCAAGCAGCTTTGAGCTTTGGGAATCCATTCAGGGGGTTTAGTTCAGTTATATCTTTGCTCCACCAGGTAGTTCCACTGGTGTTTTCATTACATTTTTAGGCCTAGACATAACAGCTTCCCTACCGGGGTGATGAAGTTGTTTCCTTCCCTGGCTAAACAGCATTGACCTATGGTGGATGTTTTTAGTGTCCAAAACCTTGCTCCCACCGCACGCTCACAGTGAGTGACATTAGGAGTAGAATCCAAAGGAACAATTTCTCTGGCTTCCCAAGGCCATTTGCTGCTTATCATTGTTCCACCACAGACAAAGCAAGATGTTATGCTCAAGGACTGAGCAATGTTTTCTGCCAGGTAGAGAAATAAGTTGTTAGTTTTAGGAGGAAAGTCTGGAGCAGGCTCTTGTAATTCATCATAGAAAGACTGGTACGTAGGCTTTCACCTTTTACCCATCTAGGGTCAGAAGGATTGGTTACATTTAGTATTAATGGATTACAATTTCCCCAGTTACAACTAGGGGAAGGAGACTTACCACTTAATGAGTAACAATTTCTAGGAGTACAAGGTGTGGGAGCATTGCCTTTTATTAAATGTACTGGATTTGTGTCATTGGGATTAATCCATGTGGCCCAAATTATACAAGGGTAGTACATACATCCTGCACAGGTGCCTAATCTGTGGCATATGTACTTATCTCTTTTAGTATATTGTCTTTCCCAAGATGGATTCGTACATGCTCCCTCAAATGTTACATTATTAAAAATTTGGCATACATCAAAGGTTAGTAATACTTGTTCAGGTATTACTTCTGTTATAACTCAGGTTATTGTCTTTCTAGGGATATCAGTATACCCACATAGCAAATTCACTCTGCTCTGGGGGTTCAGAAGGATTGTGGCAAAATAGTAGACCCACTAGGAGGCACACATATCTGATATTGGGTGTTATTATATATGCAAGCTCCTTCAGGCTTTCCTGTACATTCATAATAAGAGAAAACTAATAACACAGTTTTGACAGTTTGTCCAGTTTGGGTTACCTCTTGGATGCATTTTTCACAACCGTCATCATGTCTTACACCTAAGGTTAAAGAAGAAAGGCAAAAAAGTCTGAAGCAAAGAATCAGTCTCACGTCGCTGCTGCTCATCCTCAAGCTTCTGCCATGTGTAGACCAGTCAGCTTTCAGGATGTGACTTGGGCAGGGCTATAGTTTGTTTTCTCGGGGTAAGGCGGTGAGGATGCTCTAGGTATCCTTGGACCATCCTCTCCTCGTCACTGTCTGGTTTCACACGTGAGTGATGTATCCAGGCAGGAATGCCATTCTCCTTCACTGCTGTTGGTGTGGACAGGATCACTAAGAGGGGGGCTTTCCACTGTGGTTTCAGTGGGCTCAGGCTTCAATCTTTAATCCACACCTGGTTTAAATAGGGATGGAGAATAGAGATGGCCTGGAGGAGATAAACTAACAGGACATATATTATTCACTTATTCTGAAATCCTTTTTTATTATTTTTCCCAGTGACATTAGTTGGTTAGTAAGTTCTATTTCTTCCGGTTCTCTCAGGGTCCCTGGTAAATTTCTTAACATGGGACGGAGTCTGTGGTATAGTGTTTTATAGGGTGAGTACCCTGTTCTTTTAATAGGAGTGCATCTAATTTTAAACAATGCTAATGGTAGAGTCTAGATTCACTGAAGTTTTGATTTCTTGGCATATTTTCCTTATACCAGCCTTTAATGTTCTATTCATTCTTTTAACTTTTCCAGAACTCTGTGGCCTATAGGCAGTATGTAGTTTCCAGTCAATTTCTAACATGGTAGCAGTTATTTGTTAGGAATACGTTCTGTTACTGGAAGAGCCAAATAGAGCAATGCCAATTCAGAAGGAAAAATGGCCGTTGTTTCAAAAAGTAAAGAGGACTGTTTTTCTCCCTTTAGTTCCAATTGAGCAAATGATGTTGGGTCTTCTGCTGAGTGCTGGTACCTTATTTTAAGGCATTTGTAGTGTAAGCAACCAGTTTTTAGCAGGCAAAAAGATAGAAAACAGTTTAACAAACTTTGTATTAACTCTAATAGTAAGTTGACCCTTTTAGTTTTGACTTTTGTTTCCGCTTTTTCCTTTTTTTTTTTTTTGGAGACAGTCTCACTTTGTCACACTTGGTAGCATGCTATGGCATCATAGCTCACAGCAACCTCAAACTCTTGGGCTCAAGTGATTCTCTTGCCTCAGCCTCCTGAGGAGCTGGGACTATAGGTGCCCACCACAATGCCCGGCTGAGATGGGGTCTTGTTCTTGTTCAGGCTGGTCTCAAACCTGTGAGCTCAGGCAATCCACCTGCCTCTGCCTCCCAGAGTGCTAGGATTAGAGATTGGAGTCACCGCACCCAGCCCTGAGTTCTGACTTTTTTTTTTTTCTTTTGAGACTGATTCTCACTATGTGTTCTGGTGTCACAGCTCACAGCAATCTCAAACTCTTGTGCTTAAGCCATTCTCTTGCCTCAGCCTCCCGAGTAGCTGGGACTACAGTCACCCACTGCAACACATTTTTTGGTTGTTGTTTAGCAAGTCTGAGTCAGGCTCCAATCTGCCAGCTTTGGTGTATGTGGCTGGGGCCCTACTCACAGAGCTCAAAACCCAAGTTCTGACTTTTAATTCATTTTTTTCTCATTACTTTAAATATGTATACAAAAGTAGAAATTTAAGAGGCTTCAAACATAAGTCTTATAAACTGAGAACAGACAACTTTGTTGATTTTAACTAGAAATTTCCTTTTCATTATAATCAGCTTAATCACATACAAAATTCTTTCTCAATTCCCCTTCACAAACCTTCGCAACTTACATGCACAATCTTTCAATATTTTAAAATTCCTCATTTTAATCTCATATTTTTTCTTAAAACTACCAGTTACCTAAAGACAAAAATTTTTCATGCAAGATACTTTCCTATATGGAATTATACTCTTTTCTTTTATTGTCCTGTATTATAAAAGTACATCTTCATACTTAACGTCTTTCTACATATCTCTTTCTTACCTACTTATTGGTTCCTTTTAACTTCAAGCTCAGAAAAAAAGGAAAAAGAAGGTTGGATATAAAGTCTTATTCAAGCTTCTCTAAAAGTCTGAGATGTTAAAGGAGTTAGATATTTTGTTTGTTTGTTTGCAGTATTTTTTTTTTTTTTTTGGCTGGGGCCAGGTTTGAACCTGCCATCTCTCGTATGTGGGACCTGTGCCCTAGTCCTTTGAGCCACAGGCGCTGACCCAAGAAGTTAGATGTTGAACTTAACCTTAAGATTCTGTCCAGTCAGTGAAGTAGGGCAATTAAGCTTGATTTCTCAATGGCAGAGAAGTTCTAGAATACACCGGGGGTTGTATTTTACCTTGTGCTTTAGAGATGGAACCACAAAAGCAAGTTTATTGTCAGAGCCTATGTAAAGAGGCAGGCCATACATAGGTGTGACTTCTTTGGCTTTTTCACTTTGAGTAGGAAAAGCTTCGACCCATCCTGAGTAAGTATACACAAATACTAGAAGATACTTATTCCCCCTGTTTGGAGGCATTTCAATAAAGTCCACTTGAATGTTTTCAAAGGGTGTAGTTCTTACACTTTGAATACCTGGTCGCAGATGGGGCGTTTTTTGGCATTAAACTGGCTACAGGTGACACATCTTTGATTTATTGCTTTTGCCAGGCTTGCTTTCCTAGTAGTTGTTTCCAAGTAGAGTGTCCTAGATGGGTGGACTTGTGCACAGCCTGCACTACAGTAGTTATCAATAAATCTGGCATGACTATTCTTTATTTGGTAAACGCATCAACCATCATTTATGGCAAATGCTTGCTCTTCTGCTAACCACTGTAAATTTTTTTTCCTGTATCCTGGTGTTACATTTGGGACCTAAGGTAGTAGGGCTGCAGAAACTCAGTGTGCTTCTGCATCAGTTTTAGTATTTCTTAAAATAACATGTCTTTGCCTCTTTTGGTGTCCTTTACAATGCATTACTGTCACCTTGCTAGGTTCCACATAGCCTTCAGCTGAGTTTATTTATTTATTTGTTTACTTGAGACAGTCTCATTTTTTTGCCCTTGGTAGAGTATTCTGGCATCATAGCTCACAGCAACCTCAAACTTTTGGGCTCAAGTGATTCTCTTGTCTCAGCCTCCCAAGTAGCTGGGACTATAGGTGCCCACCACAACCCAGCTGTTTTTAGAATCGAGGTCTCACTCTGGCTCAGGCTGGTCTCGAACCTGTTAGTTCAGGCAATCCATTTGCCTTAGCCTCCCAGAGTGCTAGAATTACAGGCATGAGCCATTGCGCCCAGCCCTCAGCTGACGTTAATAGTCCTTTTTCTTTATACAGTGTGCCATGCACATGCAGGGTTAAAAAGGATACTTTGAATCAGTATAAATACTGATTGTCTCATTTTTGTTTAATTCCGGAACCCTGGTGAGTGCTTTAATTTCTGTCTTTTGGGCAGATGTCCCAGGCTGGAGTCCTTGAGGTTCTATTACTTCCCTGTCCACAACTACTGCATATTCTGCCTTTTGATGACCAAAGGCATCTATAAAACTGTTACTATCCACAAATAAAGTCCAATCAGGTTTTGTCTTAAAGTTAATCAGCTTCTTGTACAAGTTGAGCTGTTGCTGCTAGAGCTCCTAGACAGGGCAGCCAGCCTCTAGTCACTCTATTTAGTTACTTAGACAAGTATCCAACAAGGCGAATCCATGACCCCAGGGTCTGTGTTAGAACTCTCACTACCATCTTTTCTGTCTCTGATACATACAAGTGAAAGGTTTAGTCCAGTCCGAGAGGCCAAGTGCCAGAGCTGTCATTAGCTTTTCTTTAATGGCTTGGAATGCCTTTTATTGGAGAGGTTTCTCAGACTATGGGCTTCTTATCACCCCACTCTGTAGCTTCATACAAGGGCTTAGCAAGCACAGCAAAATTCATGATCCATAGGCAACAGAAGCCGGCTGCCTCTAAAAATTCTCACAACTGCCGCCTGGCTTTGGGAACAGGCAGGTTATAAATCATTTGCTTTCTCTCCAGACTCAAGCTCTTCTGGCCTTTTGCTATGGTGAATTCTAGATATAGTACTTGTTGGCGTAACTGTGCCTTCTTTCTGGAAATTTTATATCCACAGTTTTTTAAATGTTTTAACAACATCTCTGTTCCTTGAGCACATCCTTTCTTAGTTTCATGGCCTATTAGTAAATCATCCACATGTTGCAGTAAGGTACACTGTAACTGTTGTGCAGGAAACGTTGACAGGTCCCTGGCCAGTGCTTCCCCAAAGATTGTAGGAGAGTTTTCGAACCCTTGTGGCAACTGAGTGCAGGTATGCTGTCAATACAGGCACCTGCCACAACGCCCAGCTATTTCTTTTACAGACGAGGTCTTGCTCTGACTCAGGGTGGTTTTGAACTCATGAGCTGAGGCAATCCACTCACCTCACCCTCCCAAGTGCTAGGATTAGAGGTGTAAACCACCATGCCCAGCCCATTTTAGGAGTTTTCCCACTGAAAGGCAAATAGTTACTGGAGGCACTCAAATAGTAAAGAAGGCATCTTTCAAATCTAAACAAGTAAATCAAGCAATCTCTGCTGATATACCAAGCTAAGAAGAGTGTATGGGTTTGGCACTGCTGGGTGCAAGGTTATAGTAGATTGATTGACTAGTCTCAAGTCCTGCACAGGACAATATTCCGAGGTGCCTGGTTTTGGTGCTGGCAAAACAGGGGTGTTCCATTGTGACTGGCAGGGGCAGAGAATGCCATAGAACTTCAGTATGTTCAAAGGAGCCTGAATTCCCTCCAGTGCCACCGTTGGCAATGGATATTGCCTTTCTTTGTCAGGTTTTACCCCTGTATTTAGTTCTACGTATACGGTTTCCTGATTTATAGCCAGTCCAGGAAGGTTATCCTCTGCCCATATCTTAGGTCACATAGCAGTTAATTCTGACTCTAAGTTTTCTTGTTTGGGCCTCATGAATAATCTTCATTCTTCTTCCTGAGGCATGATTACAGTTAAAAATAGACATGATGTAGGAACCTTTAGATTAACAGTTACCTTGTCAGTAATTTTTTTTTTTTTTTGTAGAGGCAGAGTCTCACTTTACCACTCTCTGTAGAGTGCCATAGTGTCACACAGCTCCCAGCAACCTCCAACTCCTGGGCTTAGGCGATCCTCTTGCTTCAGCCTCCCAAGTACCTGGGACTACAGGTGCTTACCACAACACCTAGCTATTTTTCGGTTTTGCAGTTCAGCCGAGGCTGGGTTTGAACCCATCACCTTCAGTATATGGGGCGGGCGCCCTACTCCATGAGCCATAGGCGCCGCCCCAGCCCTTGTCAGTAAATGTTATAGTGGTTCTCAGTTTACTTAGTAAGTCTCTCCCTAATAAGGGTATTGGGCAATCTGGCATATAGAGAAACTGATGAGTTTCTTGATGTCCTCCAATGCTGCAGGTTCCAGGTAGATATAAAGGTTGGGTGGCTATACTTCCAATTGCTACCATTGTATCTATGCTCTGGGAGGAAAAAGGGGCTATAGGCTTAGTCACTATCGAGTATTGTGCACCAGTTATTTACTAAGAGACCATACTCTTGCCCCTAGTTTCATTCTAACCATAGGCTCCAGGCAGCAGGGGTAGGGGAGCTCTTGAGCCTAGGCCCCATGAGTCCATAAATGAATCCACTTTTCACTAGATAGTGGCAGGGCGGGGAGGGGGCGTTAGGTTCCACCACCACCTCCCTTTCAACAGCAGCTAATGGACATTCATTCATTTTTTTCAGTGGCCTTGTTCTTTTCAGTTGGCACACCGGTCCCTTTGCAATCAAAAAGGGGGGATGCTCGATGTCCCTCGTGCTCTTCCTCTGCCTTCCATTGATGCTGCTATGATATTAGCTTTATTTTTTTTTGAACATTAGTTCATTTATTTGTTTTTTTTTTAATTAAATCATAGCTGTATACATTAATGCAATAACTAAGAAGATGCCATGAAGGCTATGTTAAGCAATTTGATGAAAATATTTCAGATAGTACATGAAACCAGCACATTGTACCCCATGATTGCATTAATGTACACAGCTATGATTTGATATTAGCTTTATGTCTCAACTGTCTGTTTTTTTCCTTTTGTACTTCCCTCTTAGAAGTAGAATCCCTACTTACAAACACCTTGTGAGCTATGGAAAGTAACAGGGTTGTGGTCATACCACTGAACCCTTCTTGTTTCTGAAGTTTTCTCTTTATGTCTTCTGCACTTTGGCTTCCAAAATCCAGATTTACCATACTCAGGCTCTCTGGCTTATTTGAGTCAAAGGGAGTATACATGTGGAATGCTTCACATAAGCACTCATAAAATAGTTCTAGACTTTCCTCTTTTCCTTGCAAGACTTCATACACTTTATGAAGATTAGTGACCTTGTGGGCCCCTTTCTGTAACCCTTGCAGAAATGCATCTCAGGATCTGGTGAATCTCTGCAATCCTTGGGGGTCATTGGGGTCTCATTGAGGGTCCTCACCAGGCAGATGAGCCCATGCATACTCCTGAGGGTTTTGATAATCTCCTGGGGTATTTTCCTCTAACCACTTTGTTGCCAACTGCCTTCATCAGCATTAATTAAACAAGTACATTAAAAGCTGATGGTATTCCACCCAGGTAGGATTGTCAGTTTGAAATAGGGTGTGCATGAGCTCTACCACTGCTTGTGGCTTTTCTGTGTAAGAAGGTGTGTGGTTTTTCCAGCTTAATAAGTCAGTAGAGGTGAATGGTTGGTAGACCATTACCCTCCTTTCTTGCTAGTGTCCATCCTCGTCCGGACTGGCATGTCGAGTTTCTTGGAGTGCATTTCTATGCCAGGCTTTGGCTTCAATCCGGCAACTACTGGAGGAGTTTTAGGCGGGTTAGGTTGTCCAAGAGTGCCAACCCCTGCACCCTTTTCATCTCCATCAGATTCTCCTGATGGACTGCTGGGCTCTGAGGGGCTGCTGGGTTGTCTCATGTTGTTTAGAATATAGGGTGGTGGCTTTATCTGTATTTTAGTTGGGTCCTCAGAATTAGGATCTACTAGTACATGGCCGTTTGATTTGTCACCAGATCTTTTAATCTTTTGTTCTTCTGCTTTAGCTACCATTGCAATTGCTGCCTGTCCCTTCAGCCACAGGAGTGGCTCAAACACTAGTGTTACCTGTGTGTATGTATGGGCACAGATCAGGGTGTCCAGGCTTAATAGTCACTATTTTCTATATGAGACTTACATCTAAACTCCCTTCTGATAGCCAATTCTCTCTAAAGGATGTCCATCTTAGTTCACAACGTTTCTTCAACCTTTTAGGGGTCATAATAACTCCATAGTCCCCTTCAAAGCCTTTTTTTGTTTTAGACTTTAAATTTGAACCATTAACTCTAGGGGAGTTTCCTTAGACAGCACAGGACCCATCCCTATGGCCGAGACAAACGGGCAGAGGGGTAGGTGTTTCAGGATTTCTCAGGCACCTGCCTCTCTGTGCCTCTCATGAGGCTTTAAGGAGCATCTTCGCTAAGGTGCACCTGTATAAGCCCGGGCCTGGTTGCCTCTGTGCAACAAGTCAACATCACACTTCTTATGACTTCTCTAGGGAACCGAAGGTTAGGGCCCAATCAAACTCTGTTACTATAACCAGTGGTGGAGCTATAGAAACAGTCACTCACTCTTTCATCCATCACTTATTTGCAGAGGCTAAACAATTCCTCCCAATCTGTTTGATTCTTTTGTACAGGCCCTCTGCCTCATGGATGTCCCCTACCTCCTCCTGGCCCCTGCCTCATGGAGGTAAATTCTTTTTCCTGTGCCTTTGTACTAAGGCTCCTACCTCAAGGAGGTGATCAAACTCCTCTTCCACTCTTTGGAGTGAGCTTTACTAGTATTAACCCCCTTTTTAATCCAGTTCACTTACCCTAAGTCCGGATGTGCTCTTCCCCCAATATGTTCATTCCTCTGTTTGTGAGCTGGCACCAAAGAGGACCACCGTGGTTCCTCCCTGCCACTCAGCCGAGGCCCTCCCTCTGTGAAATCTGCACGGGAGTGCTCTTAGGGAACTGCTTCAGTGAGGATGCTGGGGAGTACCCCCAAGGGGTGCTACACCTAGCATGGGGAAGCCCCCAGGGTCTCTCCGTGTCAATCCACCTGCTCATTATCTAGGTCAGGGAACCAAAGTGTTGCAAGAAAATGGTGAGTTAAAACTGACAGACACTTACACCAATAACATAGAGGAAGGGACATTTAGTTCCGGCCAGAACTCAGGTAGGTGCCTGAAGGTGTGAAATGCTGAGTTCCATGGAACAATTTTTTTCCCCAAACTCTTCTGTACTTTCTTTTTTAGCTCAATATCAGCTGTATAGTTTCAGTTACAACAAAGAGTTAATGATGAGCTTTCTGAAGATACCAGGATGCTGTTATTTGGTACATATTATTATTAATTTTGGGGGGGGGATAGACTCAGGCTGACTCTTCAGAGTCAGGGTTGAGTGCCGTAGAGTCTCAGCTCACAGCAACCTCAAACTCTTGAGCTTAAGTGATTCTCTTGCCTCCGCCTCCCAAGGAGTTGGGATTACAGGCACCCGTCACAATGCCTGGCTATTGTTTTTGTTGCAGTTGTCATTGTTTTTTTAGCTGGCCCGGGTCTGGTTTGAACCCACCAGCTTCTGTGTATATAGCCGGCGCCCTATTCACTGAGCTATGGGCACCGCCTGTTACATAATTTTTCCCCCAAGGTTATTTTAGTTTATTGTAAAGTTTGTTCTTGTCTTTGTGGGAGGAGTTCTTCTGCAGCTGCCTGCTGCTTTCCCAGGATCATTAAGAAGTATAAGGTTTATTTCTCCTTCTTCAGTGGGAGCATCTCTCAGTGGAGGTGGCCTCATGGGGCTAGGACAACTTTAAATATGTCTTGATGACTTTAACTCTCGTTGTACCATGTCTATCACTTTCAATTGCATGTCATGGTTTTGGGGAAATAGTTAGATACATGGTAGTGTAGAAAACATGAAATGCACACAAGGTCAGACATACACACACATAAACGCCTATATGCACAGACAAACCGTGAGGGTAAGGGATGTGATGGGAGGATGGAGAATTCTCAAGGGAACAGAGAGAAAGAAGAATGGGGAGAAAATGTGAGAAGAGAGACAAGGCCTGTCACTCAAGGCTGTAATCTTAGCACTCTGGGAGGCTGAGCAGGGTGGACTGCCTGAGCTGAGCAGTTACAGATCAGCTTGAGAAAGAGAAAGACTGCCTCTTTCCTAAAAGAGAAAATCTAGCCAACATGTTGGCATGTGACTATCGTCACAGCTACTCAAGAGGTTGAGTCAAGAGGATAGCTTAAGCCCAAGAGACTGAGGGAGCTGTGAGCTATGATAATGCCATTACACTCTACCAAGGTCAATGGAGTGAGAATAAGTTGGAAAAACAAACAAAATTAGGGAGAGAAAAAGAAATGAGCAGGAGGAGGAGGAGGACCAGGAGATGGAGGAAAAAAATACATTACTGTGGAAAATCCTTTGCATTTAAGAGATGGAAGTCAAGAGGCAGAGATGTAAGCCCAGGAAGAGTTGAATGTATTCTTTCTTTATTGTGTCTTTTCTACAGAGCAGTGATCCTGGGACCTCTGCATACTGCCCTGCGGGACTTGATGGAGATGGAGGTGCTAGGGTATAGTGGTGGGCATGATGGTGGTGGCAGTTGTAGCAGTGGTGGGTAGGATGGTGGTGGTGGTGAAGGATGTGATGGTGGTGGTGGTGGTGGGCCTGTGGTACTGGGCGTAATGATAGTGACAGTGGTGGCGATGGTGGGAATGGTGGTGGTGGCAGTGATGGTTGTGTTGGTGGTGGCAGTGGTGGGTAGAATGGTGGTGGCAGTGCTTGGGGTGATGGTGTTGGTGGTGGAGGATGTGATCGTGCTGGTGGTGGTGGTGGGCCTGTGGTACTGGGGGTAATGATGCTGACAGTGGTGGCGATGGTGGGAATGGTGGTGGTGGCACGGGTGTGCTTGCTGGTTGTGGTGCTGGTGGGCGAGGTATTCGTCACAGAGGTAAGCATGAAGATGTAGGCAGTGCTGGGTATGATGATGATGGTGGCACTGGTGGGTGTGATAGTGGTGGTGATGCTTGTGGTGATGGTGGTGGTGGTGGTGTGTGGTGATGGCGGTACTGGTGGTGGCAGTGCTGGGAATGGTGGTGGTGGCACAGGCGCATTTGCTGATGGTGATAGTGGTGGGCAAGCTATTCCTCACAGAGGTAGGTGTAAAAATGTAGGCAGTGCTGGGCATGATGCTGGGTGTGGTGTTGGGTGTGATGGTGGTGGCGGTGGGGACATGATGGTGGCAGAGGTGGGGGTGAAGGTGGAGGCAGTGATGGGCATGATGGTGGTGGCACTCATGGGAGCAGTGGCAGTGTCAGTGGTGGGCATGATGCTGGTTGAGGTGGTAGGCATGACACTGGCAGTGGTGGACATGATGCCGGAGGCAGTGGTAGGTATAAGGGTAGTGGTGGTGCTTAGCATGATGGTGTTGGCACTGGTGGGCATGATGGTGATTGTGGTGGTGGTGACTATGATGCTGGTGGCTGTCGTGGAGGTGATGGTTGCAGCAGAGCTGGGGGTGATAGTGGTGGTGCGGGAGGGTGTGGCAGAGGACACAGCTTCTGTCCCTGGAGCTGTTGGCATGGGGCTTCCGCTCCTTCGCTTTTGTCTTCAGGCCTGTCAGTTCACCTGCAAAGTCACTAGCACCTTTAATAGCACCTCGAATGCTTGAGGTGGGATTCCGTGATATATACTCCTGCAGGGAAGAGGGGGAGCAATAGTAGAGACACAGGCCAGGGCAAAAACATGTGAACAAAAACAAACACATGCTCCCTGCCCAGGAGATACCCCTGGCATACACAGACCTCTGGCCAGTCATCAGGAGTGGAGGCTCTGGGTTTCCCAGGGGCAGGGAGATATCCTTCCAGGAATGGTGAACAGCACTAGGCCAAGATGTCACCAAACGGGATGAAGCAATCCAGGGGAGGGCGGAGGCACAGGTACACTTCAGGGTGGTACTGGTGGTGTTCCTGAAGCTAGAGGAACTGCTGCGCATGCTGATGGTGGCACTTGTGTGCTTCATGGTAGTGAGCCTGTTGCTGGTGGCCGGGATGGGCGTGGCGGAGGCAGCAGGGACTCACGGCTGGGCCCAGGTGCATACATTGATGTGTGGTCGCATAGGGAAGAGGAAGAGTACACGTAGGAACTCAGGTCTGGGCCCAGGTGCATACATAGAGTCACAGTGAGGGTCAGGGATGGGGCTGGCACTGGTCTCTGGGAAGTCGGGAAAATTCTAGAGTGGAGAGAGAACAAGAGATAGGATGGAGGACAAGGGCCCTGTCACTGACACAGAGACAGAGACAAGGGGGAGGGACGTTGACCACCCTAGTGCACACGAGTCCATACAAGCACACACGCTTCTCCAGGTGTGTTGCCCACTGAACCTCCAGGAGGGGGCTGTCCCCAGGGGGCGCCAGGCCCTGGGCGAAGAGGAGGGGTGTCTTACTGGGTGGCACCTGCCGCCCTGCCAAGCCTTCACGCCCACGGGCTGCTGGGCCGAGAAGGGCCAGGCGCTCTGGCCGGCTCACCGTCCCTGGTTTCAGTTTCCGGTGACCCTTGGTGCATCCTGGACCTGGTGGTCCAGCTGGCCCGTCAGTGGCCTCTGATGGAGGACAATCAAGACGGTTTCCTGGTGGGCAGGGTGGGGGGGGGGGCTGTGTCTGTGCGAGTCTGTGTCCAGCCTGCATCCCCCACCTGTGGATGTCAAACGTCTCCGCAACCCCACTCCCAGGGCGCTGCAGGTGGGATTGGGCTCCCCGAAAGTGGAGAAAAGTGGTCAAAATGGCCAGGGTGCCATCCGCCATGTTGGAGCCCGGCTGGTGTTTTTTCCTCAGCAAAGGGCGGAGGGAGTGGACCTGGGGGGGGGGAGAGACGGGCAAGTGGGCATTTGTGGAGCAGTACTGCCATCCAGAGGAACTTGTTTCCCATCCCGGGAAGCCCTGCCTGGCACTTCCTGGTGGGGCGTGGCCTGAGAGCGCAGTCGTGGTGAGGGGCTTACCAGGGCCCGGGAGGATGGACCGGCCTGGGGGAAGCGTGTCGCTAAAGCCGCCAGGGGGTCACCAGAGACTAGCGATAGCCGCAGGCCGAAGCGGACCGCCAGCCCGCCTTGGGGGTCCCCTAGAGGAAGCCCCGGCTGTGTAGCCTGGTGGCGGCCATGTTTGGGCGGGACTAGGGCAAGGCTGGGGCAGGAAGCTCCGTGGTGGGAGCCTTGGGCTTTTTGCCTGCTGCCCGCTCCATGAACAGCACCGGGCAGTGTGTCGAAGATCTCTCTTTTTCCCCAGGGCACCCCAGTGAAGGAGTAGTCTCAGCCCCGGGGTTTTTGCGGCCAGTGGTGGTGGCTGGGAATTGCCAGCTGGGAGATAAGCTGTGTTCCTAGGACCGGAGTTGGGCGTTGTGATGTGCTGGGCATTCAGTTTGGGATCGGCAGGGCTTCATCGAGGGCAGAGTGGTAGTGTCTGTGCTGGGCACCACGGTGGTGGTAATGCTCTGGGTGGCGGGGTTCTGGGGTTGATGGTAGTGCTTGTAGTGGCGGTGGCAGTTGCAGTAACATCCTTTTATCTCTTCAACTACTGTCATGGGGCTTTAGCTCCTTTGTGTTTTGCTTTGACGCCTGTCATCTTACCTGCACAATCACTTCCACCTTTAATTGCACCTCTCATGGTCGGGGGTTATGTGTGGTCCTGCAAATCAAAACCACCCTGAGGTATCACCTAACCCCAGTGAGAATGGTCCACATCACAAAGACTCAAAGCTGCAGATGCCAGCATGATTGTGGAGAAAAGGGAACACTTACACTCCTGGTGGGAATGCAAACTAATACAATTCTTTGGAAAGAAGTATGGAGAATCCTCAAAGAACTAAAACTAGATCTCCCATTTGATCCTGTAATCGTATTACTGGTTATCTACCCAGAAGAAAAAAAAAATCATTTTATCATAAGACTGTTTTTTGCAGCTCAATTTATAATTGCCAAACTGTGGAAACAACCTAAATGCCCACCAATCCAGGAATGGATTAAGAAGCACTGGTATATGTATACCATTGAATACTATACACCCTGTAAAAAGGTTGGTTACTTTACATCTTTTGTATTAATTTGGATAGAGTTGAAATACATTCTTCTTAGTAAAGCATCACAAGAATGGAGAAGCAAGAATCCAATGTACTCAATTCTGATATGAGGACACTGGATGCTAGTACATGGTGGAGGGAGGGGGAAGAGGGAAGAAGGGAGTTGGTGTAGGGCCACAGTGTGTGACACACCTCTTGGGGGAAGGACAGTATTAATAGAAGGCCGTCACCCAGTAATCGCAAACAGTATAACCTGGCTCATTGTACCTTTAAGGATTACCGAACAATGAAAAAAAAAGTCCACCAAATGCCTGATGCCGTAACCAGAGACATTTAAACTATAAACTAGGCTTGGCGCCTGTGGCTCAATGGGCTAAGGCGCCAGCCACATACACCTGAGCTGGCAGGTTCAAATCCAGCCCCACCCACCAAACAACAATGACGGCTGCAACCAAGAAATGGCCAGGCGTGGTGGGCGCCTGTAATCCCAGCTACTTGGGAGGTGGAGGCAAGAGACTCGCTTGAGCCCAGGAATTGGAGGTTGCTGTGAACTGTGATGCCACAGCACTCTATCTAGGGTGACAGCTTGAGGCTCTGTCTCAAAAAAAAACCCAAAAAACAAAGCTGTAAACTAAGTAAATTAGCTGATGAGTTCATGCTATAGAACCTCTCTAAGATATCAGTATAAGTCTCTTACCCCTCTTAATTTTTTCCTTACTTAGGCATACCTCTTTTGCTTGGCAGGATAATGCTATAGTTAAGAGTTTAAGTTTCTGTGGTTACTTGAGGGAGTGTTGGATCTGTCATAGCTTGACAGGTAGAAGATGAAGGGACAGTGTGAGCTAGGATTTTTTTTTTTTAACAGTGTTCTACATGTTTAGAGAAATTGTTTTTGAATTATAGATATGACCCCTGAAAGAAAAGTCATGGGTTAAAAGAGTTTTCTTTTTTTTTCTTCTTCTTCTTCCTTTTTTTTTTTTTTTTTTTTAGGAGACAGAGTCTTACTATATCACCCTCGGTAGAGTGCCGTGGCATCATAGCTCACAGCAACCTCAGACTCTTGGGCTTAATCAATTATCTTGCCTCAGCCTCCCAAGTAGCTGGGACTAAAGGCGCCCACCATAACACCTAGCTATTTTTTTGTTGCAGTTGTCACTGCTGTTTTAGCTGGCCTGGGCGGGGTTTGAACCTGCCAACCTGGGTGTATGTGACTGGTGCTATCTTTGGGTAATAACTCTGGCCGTACTGGCTTAGAGTCGGTGTAATTGGGGTGCCTATGATGCAGGAGACACCAGTAGCGGTGGCAAAGCTTAGTGCCTGTGTCACCTCTCCCACAATTCCAGGCATTGCAGCTCAGGAAGAATTTTCTGCCTGGGGAAAAGAAAGGGAAGAGTTCAGGGGACTTCATTTTGCAAGAGAATTGCCTAAGCCCAGGAGCTGGAGGTTGCTGTGAGCTGTGAAGCCACAGCACTCTACCAAGGGCAACAAAGTGAGACTCTGTCTCTAAAAAAAAAAAAAGAGCCCTTGGGGTCTGTATAAACATCAGGGGTAGCCAAGCAATGGTAACCATGAGCTTTGGGTGAGATTGGGCTGGCTTAAGTTGTGACCTGGTACAGTTGTAGCCCTCAGTAGAGTGCCATGTCGTCATAGCTCACAGCAACCACCAACTCCTGGGCTTAGGCGATTCTCTTTCCTCAGCCTCCTGACTAGCCGGGACTACAGGTGCCTGCCACAATGCCCGGCTATTTTTCTGTTTTGCAGTTCGGCCGGGGCCGGGTTTGAACCTGCCACCTTCAGTATATGGGGCCGGCGCCCTACTCAATGAGCCACAGGCGCCGCCCTCACCCAGCTATTTTTAGAGATGGGGGTCTCATGCTTGCTCAGGCTGGTCTCAAACTCCTGAGCTTAAGCCATCTGCCTGCCTAGGCCTCCCAGAGTGCAAGGATTACAGGCATGAACCAACATGCCAGGCCTCTTGTTGTGTTTTAAATTGTTAAAGACTTCTTTTTTTCCACACTGAATTCTCACTTAGGAAGTTTGCTTTGTATCTGTGGCAAAGGTAGGTATTTAACAACACTTTGTTTTCTTTTCAGGTCACAGATTTCTGAGAAAATTGAAGAGTGTGGTTTAGAACTAGCACTGCCCTAAAGTGGTGTGGACCCAGACCTCAATCACAAAGATCAAATGCTGATTTAATACATCTGAAGGGTATGTAATACAATTCTCAGTTGTACTTTGTGTTTTACTCCCTTCTCTAGAATAGGCTTGTTTTTAAAGGTAGTTGTCTCACTGAACTTCCTCTCTTCGTATCTTGTTAGGCACTGTGTCCAGTAGTGTGCTCAATAGCTCTAGTTATTTATGATGATCACAAGAGCTGTCCCTCAGAGATTAGAAATATCAGCCTATCTGGAAAGTTCCAACACCTCTTACCTCTTAACTAGAGCTGCATTCCTTCATTTTTAGAAACATGACTGGAATGTTTTTATCCAGTTTGTATTAATACCATGGAGGATTGGCAGAGAATGTGTGTATATTTCAAACCATATCCAGCTATGTTCTGAGGGCTCAACAGTGAGCCAAGACAGGCGGGGCCATTTCACTAACTTGAGACCTTTGAAGGCCCTCGAGGTAGCCTGATATTTTCATAAACTGCAGAACTGAAAAATGTGAGGGGATCCTGTTTGTCCTCTTGTACTGCAGAGGAAACAACTTTCACCCTCCACTCTAATCTCTGAAGGCAATTGTAAAACTTCCCTTGTGAAGTGCACTTGGCCATGTAGCCTTCAAGTCAAGAAGTTTGACTTAACACCTAACTGAAATCACCACTGGGAAAGATTTAGCACGAACTCATTTCACATGCCTTCAAAGAAAGAAAACTACAGTTATTAATGTCTGGGGTTTTTTTGTTTGTTTGTTTTGAGACAGAGTTTCAAAGTGTCTTCCTGGGTAGAGTGCTGTGACATCACTGCTCACAGCAACCTCTAACTGTTGGACTTAAGTGATTCTCTTGCCTCAGCCTCCCAAGTAGCTGGGATAACAGGCACCTGCCACAATGCCCAGCTATTTTTTTTGTTGTTTAGCAGGCCCAGGCCAGGCTCGAACCCACCAGCCTTAATGTATGTGGCCAGCGCTGTAACCACTGTGCTATGGGCACTGACCCTGAATGTCTGTTGTATGTTAGTCTTTCCTCCCTACCACAGGGCAAGCTCACAGTAACTTTGTAAAGTGAATAGCTTATTATTATTTATGATGTATTATTCTTTTGTGATTTTAATAATATACACTTACTATACGGAATTTACAAAGTGACACACAATTTGATGAGGGAGTCATAAGGGAGTCATAAGGCACAACTTTCAAATCTTTGTAATGACTAACATCTCATGGATCACATAGTTGGCGTACATAGTCTTCCAGTGACTCGGGTTAGCTGGTTCAGGTTCAGCAAACACTGGTTTCCTGTGCTGTGTGGAGGTCCTTATGATTATGTTCAGTTAAGGAGAAGCATTGAGGCAGGGAGAGAAAAGGGGCCCAGGTGAGAGAGGTTAGTCAGCAACATAAACCCATTATGACCTCATCAAGTTGGCACTCTTTTTTTTTTTTGTAAAGACAGAGCCTCACTTTATCACCCTCAGTAGAGTGCCGTGGCGTCACACAGCTCACAGCAGCCTCCAACTCCTGGGCTTAGGCAATTCTCTTGCCTCAGCCTCCTGAGTAGCTGGGATTACAGGCGCCAGCCACAATGCCCGGCTAGTTTTTTGTTTTGCAGTTCGCCCGGGGCTGGGTTTGAACTTGCCACCTTCAGTATATGGGGCTGGCGCCCTACTCGCTGAGCCACAGGTGCCACCCGGAACTCTGATTTGGAACCAATCATTTACTTCTTTAACTTTCAATTTCCTCAACTAAAATGAGGGTGAGGCCTGGTGTGGTAGCTCACACCTGTAATCCTAGCACTCTGGGAGGATGAGGTGGGCAGATTGCCTGAGCAAGAGACCCCATCTCTACTAAATATAGAAAAAACTGAGGCAAGAGGATCACATGAGCCTTAGACTTTGAGGTTGCTGTGAGCTATTATGCCATGGTACTCTACCGAGGGCATGAAAGTAAGTCTCTGTCTCAAAATAAATAAATAAATAAAATAAAATGAGGGCGAAATGAATGATGGTTGAATTTTTATGGTCAAGGATCTTTTGAGAAGCTACTGAATAGTGTGGGAATTTCTTTTTTAAAAAGCACATATGCACACATTCAGAAACTTCAAGGAAACCTATGGAGCTATATCTCTAAAGAACACCCAGGGTCAAGAAGTTATCTTATCCAATATCACATATGTGTGTAATTCTAGTGTCTTGTATCATTAAAATATCAGGCCCCTGCCTAAAACTCTCTAATGCCTTCTCTTTCAGTTAGAATTAAAACTAATGACCAAAGCCAGCAGTCCACAAGATCTGGCTACTTTACCCTCATCACTTACTACTTTCTTCCTTAGTAGCTGTACTCCAGACACACAGGGTTTCTTTGCTTTCAAACTTTAGTAATACAGGTATAATTGACAGAAGATAATCCTCCTTTATTTAAAGTGCAACATGTCATCAATATTACCATATGTGACACCTGTGAAAGGATGACCACAATGATGGGAACAAACATGTCCCTCACTCCCAAAAGTTCAGATCCAACCTCTGTATAGACAGTAATGAGACCTACATTGTTGCTCCAAAGAGGTTTTTTAGTTATTCAGACAACTACATATATAATTGGGAAACATGTACTTCGAGTATTTGAATGTTTCTGAGGAATTCCTTTCCTTAAGTATTTATTTCTTCTTTCTGCCTCATAGGATGTTATTCATACTTAAGTACAATTTTCAATAGAGAATTCTGAATTATTGGGTTTTATTGTATATCCTTCTCTTTTTTTTTCTTTTTGAAACAGAGTCTTACTTTGTCATCCTTGGTAGAGTGCTCCGGTGTTCATAGCTCACAGTAAGCTCAAACTCTTGGGCTCAAGCGATTCTCTTGCCTCTCACTTTTTTTTTTTTTTTTTTTTGGTAGATACAGAGTTTCATGTATTGCCCTCGGTAGAGTGCGGTGGCGTCACAACAGCTCACGGCAACCTCTAACTCCTTAGCTTAGGTGATTCTCTTGCCTTAGCCTCCCAAGTAGCTGGGACTATAGGTGCCCACCACAATGCCCGGCTATCCTTTTGTTGCAGTTTGGCTGGGGCCGGGTTTGAACCCACCACCCTCGGTATATGGGGTTTGTCCCCTACCCACTGAGCCACAGGTGCCACCCTTGCCTCTCACTCTTACTCAGGCTGGTCTCAAACTCCTGAGCTCAGGCCATCCACCTGGCTAGGCCTCCCAGAATACTAGGATTATAGGTGTGAGCCACTGTGCTCAGCATGTATTCTTCTCTTGATGGGTTGTATTTTAAGGTCATTTTCAGTCTTTTTTTTTGGGGGGGGGAGACAGAGTCTCACTTTGTCGCCCTCCGTAGAGTGCCTTGGTGTCACAGATCTGAGCAACCTCAAACTCTCGGGCTTAAGTGATTTTCTTGCCTCAGCCTCCCAAGTAGCTTGGACTACAGGTGCTCAACACAACGCCTGGCTATTTTTTGGTTGTAGTTGTCATTGTTGTTTGGCAGGCCCGGGCTGGGTTTGAACTCACCAGTTCTGGTGTATGTAGCTTTCGCCATAGCCACTGAGCTACAGGCGCCGAGCCATGATAGGCAGTCTTTTTAAGATCTGATCCCATCTTTACTACTAATGGACTGTGACTTTTTTTTTTGAGACAGAGTCTCAAGCTGTCACCCTGGATAGAGTGCTGTGGCATCACAGCTCACAGCAACCTCCAATTCCTGGGCTCAAGTGAGTCTCTTGCCTCTGTCTCCCAAGTAGCTGGGACTACAGGCGCCTGCCATGACGCCCGGCCATTTTTTTTTTCTTTGGTTGCAGTCGTCATTGTGGTTTGGCGGGCCCAGGCTGGATTCGAACCCGCCAGCTCAGGTGTACGTGGCTGGTGCCTTAGCCGCTTGAGCCACAGGTGCTGAGCCCAGTTTTTCTATTTTTTAGTAGAGATAGGAGTCTTGCTTTTGCTCAGGCTGGTCTCGAACCCATGAGCTCAAGCTATCCACCCGCCTCGGCCTACCAAAGTGCTAGAATTACAGGCATGAGCCACTGTGCCTGACCTGTACTAAGTTCATTCTTTTGGAATCTTAGAGTATATACCTTTTCAGGTTGGCTTCTTTCACGTAACAATATGCATCAAAGGGACACAACTGTAACATGGACTTTACCTAACAAATGTAAACATTGTAACCTAATCACTTGTACCCACATATTAATCTGAAAAAAAAAATGCATTGAAATTTCCTCCATGTTCTATAATGGCTTGATATTTACTTATTTATATGGCAAAATCTTGCTTGGTTGCCCAGGCTAGAGTTCAATGGCATTATCATATCTCACTACAACCTCAAACTTCTGGGCCCAAGCAAACTTCCTGCTTTAGCCTCTTAAGTAGCTGGGACTGCAGGTACATGCAATGACACCCAGCTAATTTTTCTTTTCTCTACAAATAAAAGAGATTGGGTTTTCCTCTGAGAGGTCAGGTTAGTCTTTAACTTCTGGCCTCAAGTGATCCTCCCAAAGTGCTAGGATTATAAGCATGAGCTACCTACCATTCCTGTTCAGCTCATTTGTATTTATTACGGAATAGTACTCTAATTTTTTGAATATACCACAATTTGTTTATCCATCCATCTACTGAAGGACATATTCATTGCTTCCAAGTTTTGGCAATTATCAACAAAGTGACTATAAATATCTATGTGCAGATTTTTGTGTGAATGTAAGTTTATTTGCATAAATAACAAGGAATGTGATTGCTGGATCTTATGGTAAGAATATTTCAGTTTTGTATGAAAGTGCCAGTCTTCTTGGTGGCGCCTGTGGCTCAGTGGGTAGTGCGCCAGCCACATACACCGAGGCTGCCTGGTTTGAGCCCAGCCTGAGCCTGCTAAACAAACTGCAACCAAAAAAATAGCCGGGTGTTGTGGTGGGCACCTGTAGTCGCAGCTACTCGGGAAGCTAAGGCAAGAGAATCACTTAAGCCAGTGGTTCTCAACCTTCTTAATGCCGTGGCCCTTTAATATGGTTCCTGTGGGTTGTGATCCACAGGGTGAGAACTGCTGGCCAAGAGTTTGTGGTTGCTGTGAGCTGTGATGCCATGGCACTCTACCCAGGGTGAAAACTTGAGACTTGTCTGAAAAAAAGAAAAAAAAAAAAAGTGCCAGTCTTCCAAAATAGCTATACCATTCTGCATTTCCATCAGCAATGAATGAGAATTCCTAATGGTTCACATTTCTGCCAGTATTTAGTGCTGATGGCTTAGAGGTTGTCTTCGTATTAAATTAAAATGTATAGTACAAAACAAAACACTATTCGCTTATAAGACCTAATTTTTTTTTTTTTGCTGGGGCTGGATTTGAACCCATGATGTCTGGTATGTGGGGCTGGCGCCTTACTCCTTTGAGCCACAGGCACCACCCCTAGTAAGACCTAATTTTCAACAGCAACAAAAAAATGTGTCTGTGATATATGAAGCAAAACTCTTGATTCTTTTCTTTTTTTTTTTTTTTTAATCCAAAAGTGAATTTTTTTTTTTTTTTGCCTTGCTCTGGGCATATTTCTTCATTTATACTTCTACCATCATGGGCCTCACCTCCACATCCCCATACTTAATTGTCTTGTAAATAATCAAGGTCTTAGGGTAGCTCAAGCTTATAATCCTAGCACTGTGGGAGGCCAAGGTGAGCAGAGCCCTTGAGTTTTGGAGTTCAAGACCAGCCTGGATCTGGAAGGCCAAGGTGGGTGGATTGCTTATGCTAACAGGTTCAAGACCAACCTGAGCCAGAGCCTGACCTAAAAATAGTCAGGTGCTGTGGTGGGCACCTGTAGTCCCAGCTACTTGGGAGGCTGAGGCAAGAGCGATTCTCTTGCCTCAGCCTCCCAAGTAGCTGGGACTACAGGTCTCAGCAATGCTGAAGCCACAGCACTACAGCCTCACACAGACAGAATATGTCTCAAACAAAAAAATCAAGATATCTTTGACTTTCTGAGTATCTGAAATTTTTACAAGCAATGTAGAAATGCATTTAGTCTTCCATTTATTTAATATATTAAAGCTTGCCTGTGACTATATAAAGTGTACATTTATTGATAATTACTGCAGATAAATGAAGAAAAATCCAAAGGCCTTGGAACAGAATACTGCTACTAGCAAACCCAGGTAATGAAACTACACATAGACTTTACATCCTGTCAAAGAGAATCCTGCAGTATAAAATTATTTTTTAATGTGGAAGGAAAATGTTCCTGTCTAGGTTCCCCAAACCCAGTTGACCTGGTACAAAGTGCAACCCAGGCACAGTTGTAATTGAAAGCAAAAAATGAATGGAAACTGAAAAAAAACCTGGAGCAGCATAGGCCTTGTGGATAGAGAGCAAAAGTAACCTACACAACTTTCAGTGTAACAAAGAGAAATTTTATTTAAAGAGAACAAAAAGTAAGTTTACAGCACTTCCAAAGAGAGTTGGAAGTGGGTCCTTCTCATGGAGGAGAAAAAGTGAGAGAGACTGAGAGGCAAAGGCCTGCAAGGGTATAAATACTCTCTCCTTCTTAAATTGGCTGCAATTAATTGGTTTTCACTGGCCTCTCTGCACCTCCAGGCAGTATTGCCATTTTATATTGGTCATTGATGGTCTGTTTCTATTGGTCATTGGTTACCTAGGTTACTTCATACCCACATGCTTATGGGCCCTCCAGACTTCCTGGTTCAGCAGGCTAGGCTAGGCTTTCTTCCCCTCCCACTTGAAGCCCCTTTCTTAGTGTCCCTTCTCAGTGACCATAAGCAGATTATTAGCAATAACACATTTTAGTTTAAAATATTCTATAGATATAATTTTCTCAAGCAGGATATCATTTTCACATGTGGAAAATACTCAGGCATTAGTTACTTAAACTACCTGGTGACAGAATATATTATATAAGCAAAAATGTTGAGTAAATTTTCACAATGATTGAAAATTGGGTCTACAGTATTTCCTTTCAAAAAGAAAATGTTCAATAATTTTAAAAATTCCAAAAGCTTATGTGTACTTTATATGTTAACTACCAATATTTAAAATCTAAAACTCTCCATATCTACCTTATTACCTATTATGAACAGCTTCCATATACACTTAAAGTCTTCCTTGGAGGATCTCAACTTTGGAACTGATAACTCTCTTCAACTGTCTTAGACCAGGCACGGTGGCTCATGCCTATAATCCTAGCACTTTGGGAGGCCAAGGTGGGTGAATTGCCTGAGCTCATGGGTTCAAGACCAGCCTGAGACACAGTGAGACCTGATCTCCACAATAGCCAGGCAAAATTGTGTTGGGTGCCTGTAGTCCAAGCTACTCAGAAGGCTGAGGCAGGAGAATTGCTTTAGCCCAAGAGTTGGCACTCTACTGAAGGTGACAAAGTGAGACTGTGTCTTCAAAAAAAAAGACATTCTGTCTGGAGGGAATATGAATGATTAACTTTTCATATTGTGGATGTTTATTAGGTATTAGGTGTGTGTTTCTTTTCTTTCTTTTTTTTTTAAGAGACAAGGTCTCACTTTATTGTCCTCAGTAGAGTGCTGTGGCGTTACAGCTCACAGCAACCTCTAGCTCTTGGGCTTAGGTGATTCTCTTGCTTCAGCCTCCTGACTAGCTGGGACTACAGTCACCTGCCACAATGTCCAGCTAATTTTTTGTTGGAGTTTGGCTGGGGCAGGGTTCGATCCCACCACCCTCAGTATATAGGGCCAGCGCCCTACTCACTGAGACACAGGTGCTGCCCAGGTGTGTGTTTATTAAATTGGTCTGTTTCCACTAGTAAATTGAAAAGTCATGTGAAAAGTCAGTGGTATATAAAGGCAAGAGGCAAGATGGCTGACCGGAGCCAGCTTTCCACAGAGGCTTCCATCCAGAAGGAGAGTTAAAGGACAGAAGTTTAGCAAGTAAGCTGATCCAAGACAGGTTAAAGAACTGCACATCAACCCTGCTGAGTTAAGCTGCCACTTAAGGATACAAACAAAAGGTACAAAATCCATCGCCAAGCAGACTGGAGTCCCCTCCCCCATGAGAACAGCTTGCAGTATACTTTCTACAAACAAATGAGGAGAATTCAAACGTTCTCCCAGTTTATCCCATGGGAGAGACGCTCTGAACACCAGACCTCCTTCCCCTACTAGGGTGCCATGGCACTCTCCTGCCAGGGATAAAACTGTATATATTCTCTATCTGCAATTCTGAACTCCCAGCACTCCCCTCCACTCTCACCCCGAGGTCTGGAAGCCTGACCCCCATTGAGTCCAGATTCTTGGGCATTTTCTCAAGGTGTGGACAGGGTGTGGGCTGTTGCAGGTCTGTGCTGATTCTGTGGCACAGGTGTAAGGAGAAAACGGTAGACTGAAGGAACCATACGGGAAAGGGAAAGGCAGTGCCTGACCCCCCAACAGAGCAGCATCGGGAACATTAGGGCTCACACCCCTGGGGATATTTTGGAAGGACACTCCCTGTCTCTCTGGGCAAACAGAGAAAGCTGGACATCTCCTGTGGCAGACACTGGCCGAATAGATCTGCGATGGTAACGCAGACACCACACACCCTTAGCAAAGGGTATGCCTGAGGCAGTACCTGCCTGGGTGGAACACCGTGGGATAGAGAATTGAAGATGCATCCGCAGAGATGGCATACTCCCAGGGCAGAGCTGAGCCAGAGGGCTGCTTTAGTAAGCCTAAGAAACACCTGGCCCTCAAGGGATCATACCTGAGACAAAGGCAGGCAGGCTGAGGCTGGAACTCTGAGCCAAGTGTGAGCTCTAACCACACCTGCCCCAACACAGAGTACAGTGGAAACAGAAACAGCTCTGGGCAGTGTCTCAGACGGGGACTGAGTTGCAGTTTCTGCCAACTCAAACAGCGCCTGATCCACAGGGGAATATACCCAGGACAGAATCACAAATTCTGCGCAAATATAAGTGTCAGCAACATCAATCAGAGGCAAGGCTGGAACTGAGTGAACCGCCCTAGCTTTCATTAACCACCCGAGGTTGTAATGACTGGTAGTGGCGGAGTGCGGAGACCTGGCCAAGGAGACATAAGATCTCTCTGTGACTCAGGCATGCTCAAAACCCTGGAGCATCTCATTTGCTCAAAACCCTGGAGCATCTCCTCATTGGAGGGAACTGGGTCATAGCCCTGCGGGGTTACCAGTGACAGGATGTGACAGAGGTCCAAGGTGGGGAAGGAGGTATCAATCTTCCCAGACTAATTCATTTGCTGGGGGGGGGTCCTTCTGACTCCATGGAGCACCAGAATGAGTCATACTCGAGCTGCCAGCAGACCCCTGCTATCTAGTTGCCAGAGACCTTTTGAACTCCCTCACTTGAGATTGGGTGCTGTCTGAGACAATTGATTTGGATCTCAGACTGGACCAATCACCCAAGGACTATCAAAAGTGGTACCCTGGGTGTAAAGTTGTGGGAAAGTTTCATTTTCCTTTTACAGTTGTTGCCCATGGTAGGGGGGAGATGACTTAATTGCTGATATTTCTCCACAGCTGAGACTTCAACCCAGAGTAACTATTTCACTAGGGTATGACAGAGACCAGCCGAAAACAAGACACAGCCACTTAGCCCTACCACACCAAGTAAGTCTCCAGTGTGTCAGGCCACAGCACTGTACAGGTCCTTTGCAAACCTCTAGGGAAAAAGGTACAGACACCAGTCACAGCTCTTGGGCAAAAGGCTGGTTAATCACTACTCCAGGAGCCCCCCAACCCAACTTCACCTTATCTACTCATCTAGCTAAATGGTGTAAAATAATCATGGGATAGAATCAGCAGAAAAACTCTGGTAACATGAATAACCAGAGTAGATCAATCCCTCAAGGAATGATATAGCAGACACAACTGAAGATCCCATTCATAGACAAATGGCTGAGATGTCAGAAACCTAATACAAGTTTGGATTGCAAATGAGATTAATAGAATGGAAGGAAAGTTGGAATTAGAAATTCAAGGAGCAATTCAAAAGTTGTCTCAAGAATTCAATGAATTCAAAGACAAAATCACCAAACATTTTGACACACTGAGACAGGAATTTGCAGCCCTCAAAGATCTGAGAATTACAGTAGAATCCCTCAGTAACAGAATGGGGCAAGCAGAAGAAAGGATTCCTGACATAGAAGACAAAGCTTTTGAATGCTCCCAAGTGCTCAAAGAGGAAGACAAATGGACAGCAAAAATGGATCATTCTCTCCGAGAACTTTGGAATAAGAAAAGCCCTGGACCAGACGGCTTCACATCAGAATTCTACCAAACCTTTAAAGAGGAACTAGTACCTATATTACTTAAACTTACCCAAAATATAGAAAAAGAAGGAATACTGCCCAACACATTCTATGAAGAAAACATCATCTTGATCCCCAAACCAGGAAAAGACCCAACAAGAAAATTATAGACCAGTATTACTACTGAATATTGATGTAAAAATATTCAATAAGATCCTAACAAGTAGAATCCAGCAACACCTCAAACAAATTATACACCATGACCAAGTGGACTTTTTCCCAAGGTCTCAAGGCTGGTTCAATACATGTAAATCTATAAACATAATTCATCACATGAACAAATTAAAAAACAAAGACCATATGATTCTTGATGCAGAAAAAGCCTTTGATAATATCCAGCATCCGTTCATGATCAGAACACTTAAGAAAATTGATATAGAAGGGGTATTTCTTAAACTAATAGAGGCCATCTACAGCAAACCAACAGCCAATATTTTTCTTTTTTAGAGACAGAGTGTCACTTTTTCGCCCTCTGTAGAGTGCTGTAATGTCACAGCTCACAGCAACCTCCAATTTCTGGGCTTAGGCGATTCTCTTCCCTCAGCCTCCCATGTAACTGGGACTACAGGCAGTTGCCACAATGACCGCCTATTTTTTTGTTGCAACTTGGCCAGACCAGGTTCAAACCTGCCACCCTCAGTATATGGGGCCAGCACCCTACTTACTAAGCCTCAGGCACTGCCCTGTCTCCACTGCTTTTTCACATTGTAATGGAAGTCTTAGCCATCACAATTAGGCAAGAAAAGGCTATCAAGGGTATCCATATAGAGTCAGAAGAGATCAAACTTTCACTCTTCACAGATGATATGATTGTATATCTGAAAAACACCAGGGATTCTACTACAAAACTCTTACAAGTGATCAAGGAATACAGCAGTGTCTCAGGTTACAAAATCAACACTCATAAACTTGTAGCCATTATATATACCAACAATAGTCAAGCTGAAAAAATTGTTAAGGTCTGTATTTCGTTCACAACAGTGCCAAAGAAGATAAAATATTTGGGAATTTACCTAACAAAGGATGTGAAAGATCTCTATAAAGGGAACTATGAAAGTCTAAGAAACCAAATAGCTGAATATGTTAACAAATGGAAAAACATACCATGCTCATGGCTGGGAAGAATCAACATTGTTAAAATGTCCATACTACCCAAAGCAATATACAATTTTAATGCAATCCCTATTAAAGTTCCACTGTCATACTTTAAAGATTTCAAAAAAATAATACTTTGTTTTATATGGAATCAGAAAAAACCTGAATAGCCAAGACACTACTCAGAAATAAAAACAAAGCAGGAGGAATGACGCTATCAGAGCTCAGACTATACTATAAATCGATAGTGATCAAAACAGCATGGCACAAAAACAGAGGTAGATGTTTGGAACAGAATAGAGAAGCAAGAGATTAACCCAGCTACTTGCCATTATTTGATTTTTGACAAGCCACTTAAAAACATTCAGTGGGGAATAGATTCCCTATTTAACAAATAGTGCTGGGTGAACTGGCTGGCGACCTGTAGAAGACTGAAACTGGTATCAACATCTCTCACCATTAACTATGATAGACTCTCACTGGATTAAAGGTTTTTGTTTGTTTGTTTGTTTTTTCAGATAGAGCCTCAAGCTGTTGCCCTGGATAGAGTGCCATGGCATCACAGCTCAAAGCAACCTCCAATTCCTGGGCTCAAGCAATTCTCTTGCGTCCTCCTCCCAAGTAGCTGGGACTATAGTTGCCCGTGACAATACCCATCTATTTTTCTGTTGCAGCCGTCATTGTTGTTTGGTGGACCTGGGCTGGATTTGAACTTGCCGTGACTGGCGCCTAAGCCACTTGAGCAACAGGCGCTGAGCCTGGATTAAAGATTTAAACTTAAGACATGAAACTATAAAAATACTGGAAGAAAGTGCAGGGACAACTTGAAGGAATCAGCCTGGGTGAATGTTTTATGAGGAGGACCCCCTGGGCAATTGAAGCAACACCAAAAATACACTAATGGAACCTGATCAAACTAAAAAGCTTCTACACAGCCAAGAACATAGTAAGTAAAACAAGTAGACAACACTCAGAATGGGGGAAGATATTTGCAGGTATGCCTCCAACAAAGGTTTAATATCCAGAATCCACAGAGAACTCAAACGTATTAGCAACAAAAGAACAAGTGATCTCATCTCAGGGTGGGCAAGCAACTTGAAGAAAAACTTCTCTGAAGAAGACAGACACACAGCCTACAGACACTTGAAAAAATGCCCATCATCCTTAATCATCAGAGAAATGCAAATCAAACTACTTTGAGATATCATCTAACTCCAGTAAGATTAGCCCACATCACAAAATCCCTAAACCAGAGATGTTGGCATGGATGTAGAGGAAAGGAAACACTTAACACTTCTACATTGCTAATGGGAATGCAAACTGATATGTTCCTTTTGGAAGGATGTTTGGAGAACACTTAGAGATCTAAAAAGAGTCCTGCCATTCAATCCTACAATTCCTCTACTAGGTATATATCCAGAAGAACAAAAATCACATTATAACAAAAACATCTGTACCAGAATGTTTATTGCAGCCCAATTCATAATTGCTAAGTCATACAAGAAGCCCAGTGACCCATCGACCAACGAATGGATCATTAAATTGTGGTGTATGTACACCACGGAATATTATGTAGCCTTAAGGAAAGCTGGAGACTATCTCTTCCATGTTTACATGAATGGAGCTGGAACATATTCTTCTTAGCAAAGTATCTCAAGAATGGAAGAAAAAGTATCCAGTGTATTTAGTCTTACTATGAAACCAATTTATAAGGGAGGAGCCAAGATGGCGGTATGTAGCCAGCTTTCTGCAGATGATCCCATCCAGAAGGAGAGTTAAAGGACAGAAATTCAGCAAGAAAGCCAACGGTTTGGAACTGATCCAAAAGAGAAAGTTGAAGAACACACATCGACCCTGCTGGAGTGACCTGTGACCCCAAGGATACAAATAAAAGGTACAGAGCACATCACCAAGCAGATGAGAGTCCACTCCCCCATGAGAGCAGCTCACAGTATACACCATACCTCCATACAAACAAGCGAGCAGAGTTCAGATGTCCTCCTGCTCTACCCCACGGGAGAGACCTTCTAAAAACCAGACCTCTTTCCCCTACTAGGGTGCCGTGGCACTCTCTTGCCAGGCATAAAACTGTATATATCCTCTACCTGCAAGTTGGAACTCCCAGCACTCCCGTCTGAGGTCTGGAGGTCTGTCCCCCGTGGAGTCTAGATTCTTGGACATTTTCTCAAGGGGTGTGGACAGGGCGCGGGCTGTTGCTGATCTGTGCTGTTTTCCTGGCTCAGGAGTGGTGAGAGGAAAGTGGAAAGGTGGTCCCCTGAGGCACCGAGCATCAGCGCTGAGAAAGCTTTGCTAAATTTTAGCCGCACTTGGCCCTCAGGGGATGACAGCTGAGACAAAGGGCTGAAGCTCACAGACTGAGTCAGGACTATTAGGCAGCCCAGTGTTTCTTCCACAGGGCAGAAATTCTGCAATCTTGTTCTGTTCTGTCAGCAACATCAATCAGGGACAGGGCTGGAACTGAGTGAATCGCCCCAGCCCCTATCAACTACCCAGGTTGTCAGGCCTCACCTCCCCCCCTGCCAACACCAACGTAACTGGTGGACTGGCTGAGGAGCCACAGAGCCCCTTGTGACCTAGGCAGGCACAAACCTTTAGAACATCTGCTCATTGGAGGGAACTGGATCACAGCCCTGCAGGTTTACCAGAGACTGGGTGTGACAGAGGGGCAAGCCGGGGAAGGAGGCATCAACCTTCCCAGAATAATTTACTGGCTGGAGGGGCCCACCTGAGCTCACAGAACCCTGGAGCAAGTTATACTAAAGCTGCCAGCAGAATCCTGCTATCTAGTCACCAGAGATTTTTCAACTCTTTGATTTCAGGTTGATACTGGCTGGGACAATTGATTGCGACCTCTTCAACTGGGCCAATCACCCGAGGACTTTTCAACGCTGTACTCTGGGTGTGTGGTAGTGGGAAGGTTTGATTTTCCTTTTCCAATTGTTGTGGAATTGTTGTGGGAGGTGTAGTGACCTAACTGCTGGTATTCCATGGCTCAGACTCCAACACAGAGTAACCGATTCTCTAGGGTAAGGCAGAGACCAGCTGAAAATAAGACAGAGCCACTTAACCCCAACACATCAAGAAGGCCCTCAGTTGCGTAGGCAGTAGCAAAGTACGGGTTGGCAAAACTCTAGGGGGAAAGGTACAAACACCAGTCCCAGCTTACAGGCAAAGGAAGGACTGGTCAATCACTACTCCTAGAACCCCCAACCCAACTTATCCTTACTTTCTCAGCCAGCCAAATGGTGAAAAATAAATATGGGGTGGAATCAGCAGAATAGCTCTGGAAACACGAGCAACCAGAGTAGATCGACCCGCGCCCCCGGGGGGGCGGGGGGGGGGGGGGGGGGGGGGGGGGGGGGGGTGGGGGGGGGGGGGGGGGGGGGGGGGGGGGGGGGGGGGGGGGGGGGGGGGGGGGGGGGGGGGGGGGGGGGGGGGGGGGGGGGGGGGGGGGGGGGGGGGGGGGGGGGGGGGGGGGGGG
>CAUYON010002818.1:0-13364 GCA_963573935.1 Arctocebus calabarensis | reverse complement strand
TGCTCTGTGAGCTCAGGAGGGCACCCCCCCAGCAAGTAAATTAGTCTGGGAAGGTTGATGCCTCCTTCCCAACCTTGCCCCTCTGTCACACCCAGTTGGTGGTAACAGTTGTGATCCAGTTTCCTCCAATGAGCAGATGCTCCAGAGGTTTGCACCTGCCTGGGTTACAGTGAGATCTGTGGCTCCACAATCATCCCGCTATTCCCTGTCACTGTTTGGCAGGGAGAGGTGAGGCCTGACAACCTGGGTACTTAACAGGGGCTGGGGCGATTCACTCAGTTCCAGCCCTGTTCCTGATTGATGTTGCTGCTGCAACAGAACAAGTTCGCAGAATTTATTTCTGTCAAGGCTATTTTCCCTGATCAGACTGGGGCTGCAAATGGGCTTTACTCAGTCTGTGAGTTCCAGCCCTTTGTCTCAGCTTTCATCCCCTGAGGGCCAGGTTAAGCAAAGCAGCCTCTCTGCAAGTATTCTAATCCCTGATGTGTCCAGCCAGTACTACCTCAGGAAAATCTTTCATGTGCCTTGGTTGCCCGTTTGCTCTGATGGCACCAGAGAAGCTGCCTGCTTCCCCTGGCTGCCCAGAAGACTGGGAGTGTCTCCTCAAAACATCCCCAGGGGTACAGCTCTCCAGCTATTGTTCATGGAGCTGGTCGTGCGTCTTGTGCCTCAGGAGACCTTCCCACCAGCCAGGTCTTCCCTTGGCTCACTCTGAGCTGGAAAACCAGCACTGTTCAGGGACAGTCCCCACCCATCCACACCCCTCAAGAAAATCTCCAAGAATCTGGACTCTGTGGGGAACAGGCCCCCAGACCTCAGGGTGAGAGTGTAGGGGAACACCAGGAACACCAACTTGCAGGTAGAGAGTATATACAGTTTTATGCCTGGCTGGAGAGTGCTGCGGCACCCTTATAGGGGAAGGAGTTCTGGTTTTTAGAGGGTCTCCCCCGTGGAGTAGAGTGGGAGGACATCCAAACTCTGCTGACTTGTTTGTATGGAGGTATGGAGTATACTGCAAACCTCTGTCATGGGGGAGGGGACAGCCGTCCGCTTGGTGATGTGCTCTGTACCTTTTTGTTTGTGTCCTTGGGGTCTCAGATTGCCCCAGGAGGGTTGATGTGCGCTCTTCGACCTTTCCTTTTGGCTCAGATCCAAACCATCAGCTTTCTTGCTGAGTTTCTGTCCTTTAACTCTCCTTCTGGACGGGAACCTCTGCGGAAAGCTGGCTACAGATCGCCATCTTGCGTTCTCTGCTGTTTTTCTCTGTTTTAATATGTTCATAGACTTCAACTATTTCCTGGAAGATGATGATGAGGGCATATCCTGAGCTTGGGGGATCATTTTGGGTATCACCTCTTCTTGTATTCCATGCAAGTCCTCTAAGCACATTTCAAAATTGGCTACCTCAAGCTCCCAATCATATGATTAATTGCTGTTAACTCTACATTTGGTAAAGACACCACTCTCATCCTGCTCATTCAGAGAACAGATAACCTGTTCTCATTATCCTCCTTCATCCAATTTCCTGATTTTGTTGCCTTGATTTCTTGACTTCTCTTAATAGCTGCCCCTTTTCTTCACTGCCCTCTTTTCCTTACCTTGTACCTACTAAGCATTTAGTGGCCATTTATTGAATATTGGCTTTTTATATAACTAGAGCTTGTTTTATGTAACATAATGAAATTTTACAACATTGATATGTCTGCGTAACTCAATCATTTAAGGCATAGTTTTTGAAGAGAATCCTAGTACAAATTGGATGACTAAAACTTTTTTTGTATATTACCAGTGTTTCAAAACATTCTTTCAAGTATAATATAGCAATCTGACCCTAAATATTAAATATTTTGTATAGAAATAAGTATAATTCTATACAATAAGCACTGCAAATCAAATACTCTAAAAAAGTGGTTGTTAAGTTTTTTTTTTTTTTTGTAAGGAGTCAAAAGTTAATATTTTGGGTTTTGTGGGCTATACAATCTCTGTCACAGCTTTCAACCCCTGCTATTGTTGTACAAAAGTAGTCATAGATAATACCCACATGAGCATAATTATGTTCTAATAACACTTAACTTTTGTATATGAAATTGAAATTTTATATAATTTTCATGAGTCATAGAATATTATTTTAGTTTTGATTTTTTTAAAACATTGGAAAGTTTAAAACCATTTTTAGCTTCCAGGCTATATAAAATAAAGGGATGCCCATATTTGACCCAAGGACTGTAGGTTGCCAAAAATCTGATTTTAAAAAAGCATTACAGAAATTCAAGAATTACAATGTTTATTTCTGCAACAGTGTTAAAAGTTGAACATCAATGATACATAATTTTACTTTGTTAGGACATTACAGATTTATTTATTCAGAAAAAAATTTGGCATGGATGCTGGGTTAGGTTTCTAGGAGGTAAAATGAAGAACAAGATGAAGTCTTTGCCATTTTAGATTTCATTCACATTCTCACTAGAAAGACAGAGAAGACAAAAACTACAAAACAAGACAATGCATGATAAATGCTACTATTACAGAAATTAAGAAAATTCTCTAGAGTGCAGGGGAAGGGTTGACTCTGATTGAGGAGGAATAGAAACACACTGTGGTGAGGTTATTTAAGGTAGCCTTCAAGAGTGAGTGGATTCATGATAGTGACAGACTGGAGTTAGGGAGGAAACTTATTCTCCCAATGGAGGGAATAAGCCACACTGTGGACACTAGGGATACCAGATAGCCAGAGGTGAGGGCCAGAGTTAGTGTCAGGCACACAGATTTAAAGGCATATAAGTTTAGAAATGTTGAGAGAGGTCTAAAATCCATGCTGACCATTCAGATGTTATGCTTTCTGCAATGGCATTTTCTAAAGACTATTAAAGAACAGCAGATATCAAAGATTCCATTTAAAGTTGATTTCCCACATTAGTGATTAGTTAAGAATCAAATCTTTTTTGGGTGGGCAATACTAGAAATTCTGAAAACGAGGTTAATATACTACTGTAAAAATTAGACCTTTTAAAATTCATACAAAATATTTTTTTAAACAAAATAAAGATGGCTAATTGACCTAGAGTTTAACATAACTCTTAATTCCTTTGTGTAGTTTTGAAGCTTTGCTAGAAAATTAAAGATAATCTTTTGTTGAATTTGTTTCACTATCCATCAAATCTTATATAGCTGCAGTTAGCATATTAATATCAATGTTATCATTTTATTGATGCCATACTGAACAACCTTTCTGCCTAGCTGCTTTAGTTTGCTGAGCTACCATAACAAAAATACCATACAGTGGGTGACTTAAACAAAGGCTTTTTATTTTCCCACAGTTCTGGAAGCTAAAAGTCCAAGATCAAGGTTTTGGATAATTCAGTTTCTGGTAAAGGCCTTCTTTTGGCTCCTTTTTGCTATGCTCTTTCCTTATTCCCTGTGCTATTGATACAGGGTTTCCCCATTCAAAGCTGCACAGGGGATCCCAGTTTTCTTTGGCTTGGGCAATTTCATGAAAGGAAAGCCCTGGTCTGAAGGGATTACATTAATGCATTTGTCAATGACATTCATTAACATTGAAAAAGTGTTTCCGTCTACTGAGTCCTGGCCAAATGTAATTCTCAAGACCTTATACCCCTAAACAAAGACCCTATGCGGAGACTTCCCACTTGGGTCTTTTCCTCTGCCAGAAGCTCTGGTGCTTTTTACTCCTTCTGTATTCCTTTCTGTCCAATAAATTCTATCTTACCACTGATCTGTGGTCTGTGGGTTCCTTATTCGAATCCCCTAGTCCAGTGGTTCTCAACTTTCCAAATGCCACAACCCGTTAATACAGTTCCTCATGTTGTGGTGACCCCCAAACATAATATTCATGGCTACTTCATAACAATTTTGCTACTGTTTTGTAATTTTGCTACTGTTATGAATCATAATGTAAATATCTGATATGTAGGATGTATTTAGGTGACCCCTGAGAAAAGATCATTTGACCCCCCCCCAAAAGGGTTATGACCCACAGGTTGAGAGCCATTGCCCTAGACCAAGGACCTACTGAAGAATGAAATTCCAGTAATACTATGGGAAAGGGAAGAAAGAGCTCTCAGCTATCTCTTCTTACAAGGACCTTAATTCTATGAAATCAAGACCCTACCTTTATGATATCATTTAATCTTAATTACTTCCTTACAGATGCCATCATCAACTACAGTCACACTAGGGGCAGGGCTTTAACATACAATTTCAAAGAGGGAGCATAAATATTTAGTCCATAATATTTACTTACCACATTTTATAACTATTAGGAAATAAATTCTTGGTTAGAGTTCAATTTCTACTTTGTTTATCCCAAACTTTTCTGAAGTTCAGTAAAAAATAATAATTCAAATTGGTTGCGTATTGACTAAGTGTACGCAGATAAATCTATGTGAGTAAATAATTCTTCACTTTTTATCACACTATATATTTTCATTTTCTCTTTTTAATTTCTGTTATCAATTTAGCATATATTAGTTAGAAAAAAACAACTAAGGCCATTATCAGGGGTAAAAACCAGACTGTGTTGCAGAATTTGGATAGCTCTTATTAATTCATGGCATTTCAGAATTACATGTTATACCATATTGGAGTAGTTGTTTGACAAGGGCATGAGGAAGAACTGACACTGCCTCCTGATTTAAATAACATTCTTATTTCACTTCTAAAGATTTATACTATTTTAAAAATTCAACTGAATAAAAATGGCAAACAACTGTTTTGACATTTAATGATTGCTTGTCTATTACTTGCATTTTTGCAATAGTGCCTAGGTCCAGAGAATTAATGTAAACATTTTTCAAATACATGTTTTTTTAAATTCCTGAGGATTAGTAACAGAGAAAAAGTAAGTACAGATTATTGACATTTATTTTTCATCTCTCTGATACTAAGTGTAACAGCACACATTTCATCTTTACCACCACGTTTTAAAATGTGATGGTAGTTGACTACAAATGTGTTATTTCTTCTAATATTTGCTGTCAATTCACAAGAATCAATGCTTGTTTAAAAGGACAAAGTAAGAGATAGAAAAGACAAGTTCTTTCATTAAAACTTCATGTATTTTGATCATAAGTTCTTTCATTTTATGTTAAATTTTGCTTACTATCCAATATGCTTCAACAATGGCTGGACATAGAGAACAAATTCAATTTCTTCAAAGACCCATTTGCAAGGACGGATCGACATTTGATATTGATATCAATCTGTTTATTTGATATTACCAAATAAAATCCTAAAGTTATATTTTGTCATTTTTATTTATTTGCTTATTAATTATGTTGAATTCTTACAAAGAAACATAGCATTTCATATTTCTGCTTCTCATACCAGGTTTATTTTATATAATAAATTTACAGTTGATAGTCAATAGTTTTATTAAAATATACAGAGCTATATTTTGACAAAGAAGACCTTTGATGATGTATACATCCCCAAATCATCTCTGTGTTATTTATTTCTGTTTCCAAAGCTGAATTTATATCATACATTAAAAAATATGGAAGGAGGAGGTAAACATATTAAATAATGAGAAATGGGAATAAGAGATTATATTGAGAATTATTTCTAAATGTTTTTTTTGGGGGGATGGTGTCTCGCTCTGTTGCCCTGGGTAGACTGCCATGGTATCAGAGCTCACAGCAACTTTGAACTCTTAAACTCAAGCAATCCTCCTGCCTAAGCCTCCCAAGTTGCTGGTACTATAGGAGCCTGCCACAATGCACGACCTTTTTGCTCTTGCTCAAGCTGGTCTCCAGTCCTAAACTCAAGTAATCCACTTGCCTCAGCCTCCCAGAGTCCTAGAATTACAGGAGTGAGCCACTGAACCCGGCCTACATTATTTTGTAAAAGTTTTCTTAGTGAGATATTTTAATATTCAGAGTCATTGAAGGGTTTTTTTAAAGAAATGATCATAAATTTAAACTCAGATCCATTATGCATGAATATTTTGTTTGAAGGACTCTTTTACAGTGAAGTTTATTTCCAAATGTTCTTCCAAAGTCTCAAAAGGTAAATTTTTGATAATTTGTTATCTCATTATTTATTATTCATGTATTCGTTTTATATGGGTCAAATTCATTATAGTGTCATATTTAATACTCTCCATTTGTTTACAGTACTTTGGAGATTTTTTGTGTAATTAAATGTTTAGTACATTTTATGTGGCTTTGAACATGTATTTAAATTGTAAATGATTTTAAAGGCCTTATAGATTCAGACCACATATCTTTGCTTTATGTAATGTTTAATATTGATCAATAATGCAATCTATTCCTAAAAGCCTTCATTACTTTAAAATAGGAGAAAGAAAATAAACATTCATGAGTTTAAAAAAAAAATGAATATGTTGGCTCGGCGCCTGTGGCTCAAGCGGCTAGGATGCCAGCCACATACACCTGAACTGGCAAGTTTGAATCCAGGCCGGCCCACCAAACAACAGTGATGGGTGCAACCAAAAAATAGCCGGGTGTTGTGCCAAGCGCCTGTAGTCCCACCTACTTGGGAGGCAGAGGCAGGAGAATCGCTTCAGTCCAGAAGTTGGAGGTTGCTGTGAGCTGCGATGCTACAGCACTCTATCCAGGGTGACAGGTTGAGGCTCTGTCTCAAAAAAATATGTAAGAGGAAATGAGTAATAAAGATAAGTAAGAGAATCAGAAACTATCAAGGAACAGAATTATAAAACTAAGTGAATTGTTAAATGTAAATAAGGAAGTTTAATAGTTGATTCCTAAAAAGGTCACTCAAATGTACTGATGCAATCAAGTAAAAAAAAGAACAAAAAGAATTTCCCACATCTCACCCTGACTAATTTTGGAAAATGAGACGGTGTGTATGAAAACTAGAGGAGTTTGGAAGTATACATTTGGCAATTGCCTTGAATTAGGTATGTCATGGATAAACATTTATTATTAAAAAGAAGCAGGGAAGGAATAGAAAACTAAATATTATAATAACTACACACACAGGCTTACAAATTGCTTTTCCAAACCTGGCATAACCCTAATATCAAAACCTATCAAATATTGTACAAATAAGAAAACGGAATGTCAATCATACTTATTGAAAATCAAATAACCCCAAATCATTTGGATCTCAATAAATTTTATTTCCACTAAGAGCATTCCTCAAGATAACTGGTTGTGTGTATTTATAAATATGTTTGTAAAAATGTATTATCTCAAGTGTATAATAATAAATGAAGTAAATATATAAAAATTGATATATGTAAGGCAGTGCCTGTGGCTCAAGGAGTAGGGCGCTGGCCCCATATAATGGAAGTGGTGGGTTCAAACCCAGCCCCAGCCAAAAAAAAAAAAAAATGAAAAAAAATTGATATACGTAAAAATTTCAAAAGCATGTGGATCATGTGAAATACATATGCATATGAATGAAAATGAAAATACTAATATTTGTATCCGCGTAAGGTGAGTTTTTAGGTAATTTCACTTTTTGCTCATGCTTAAAATTCTTTTACTTTTTATATATTTCTGCTATTATTATGCAAGTAATAAATAAATAACCCATACTCTCATGATTTCTAGGCATACACAGCAATAAAAGTTATTACATATGAGTTAAGTTCTGTGTTGTTTTGTGTTTTGTCTCTCTGAGGAAGACTTATTCCTAGCTGGGCCTTTGGAATCTACCTTGTGGGAATTGTGGGGCTCAAGGTCTCTGCACAGAAGAGGACAAGTTGACAGATGAATATGGAATTGCCAGTCACCCAGGGGTGTGGCTGCCAATACAGCAAGTCTGATCACACAGCCCTCTGACTGTTCACTGATAGTGCAACCACAAAAATCTGTTTTCAGTTCCCACTAGCTGCTTGGGGAACGAGTCGCTGACAGCTCTCTGATTTCATCTTCTTGCTCCTCATTTCCATTTAATACGTTATTTTTTCAGTTTGTAAATATAACTGATGTATACTTAAATTTGTAACCCATACATATGGTAAAAACCAAGAAAAATCAAGTTTCCAAATGACATATTGTGAAAAGAAAGTTTTCTTTCTACCCCATCTCTAACTCTGTCATACATCTTCACAAGGGCAATCATGCATTCTGGGTTTTGTGTATATCATTCCAGAGCATCCTCTGCTTGTAAAAACATGTATATGCATATGTCTTTTGGGGAAAATTAATGTCAGTATGTTCTTCACACTATTTGACATCTTTTGAAAAACGTTAACAATATATATTGGAGGTTTTCCTATATTTGCTCACATACAGCATAATATTGCCCAGTTCATCAGTATCATGAGGAAAATAGGTCAAAAATTCATAATGAGAGAAAATATACTGTGTTAATATGGGTAACAGAATATACATGTGGGGTGGGGTAACATATGAATACTTATGTACTATTGGTAGAAATATAAATAGGTGAAATCTTTATAGATGTTTTCACCCTAATTAAAGCTTAAAATAATCTTAACATTTAGTCTAACAATTCCATTTTTTAAATGTAGCTTAAGGACAAACATAAATGTGTACAAGGAAGTTGGTAAATAGTTTCTTAGTGTAGCATAGTTTAGAAAACAAAAGACTAAAAAATCTAAAAAATGGTTTTATACTAAATTTTGAGACCACGTAATAGAACAAGGAAACAAGTTGAAGAAGACATGACATTCACTTTTACTCTGTGAACCTATTTCTGAAAGAGAGCTTGACTGAGCCAAAAGTTGACAATGCAAAAGGAACAATTGTGTATTAGGTGGGAGGAGACACTTTCCTCTGTCTCCCTGTATTTCCTTAAAATCTATCAGCTGCCAAACATTTATCAACCTAACTAGTTTGGGAGAGTATGGGCCCTTATCTTTATTCCCATCAGGAAAATTGGAAAATCCTCCGAATGGGAGACTTATACTCACTACAGTATTTAGGGACAAAAAAGAAAGGACATTAAAACAGACTTTTGAAAGACAAGCATATCTTATAAACAAGCGTTCATTTTTACCTTTGGTCTGACATGCACAAACCATTCAATTCCTAATAACTTCCACCAAGAGGGCCCATTTCAAACCTGATGGCTCCTTATCTTAGGGATTTGAGTTCTATGAAAAAAAAAAATCACCATCCTGGATTCCTAAGGAATCTTGTTCCTCCTCCTCTTAGGACTTGTGTGGCATAGAGAAATTCTCTAAACTTCTGAGGTCATAATTTGCTTGTCTGTAAAATGAGTCTTAAATGAACACTCACTTTTTTTTTGACATGTTTGATTCTACCCTCTTAAGTACTTTACATGGACTCTGGTCCTAAGTGGATGCTCGTGGTAGTTAACATTCTAAAAGTGGGATCTGATAATTACATCTAATGTTTAAGCAGAGTTTGGCTATATTGAAATAGGTACCCTAATTAGATTTAAAGCTCTATGCCTCAAAGTGGTTTTTTTTTTTTAAATAGAGATGTGTGTTCAGCATGTCTTCTAGTTAAGAAGATCAACCCTAGAATATGATTACTCCAATACCTTTTCACTTCAGTTTAAACTCATTTGTAAATCAACCAATATCCAAAATAAATGACAAACTTATTTATGTGTCATTGTTTGATCTAAAAAGCTGTTTTTGAAAGAAAGTTGTAGAATTGGGAAAAGCTGCAAATAGATCCCCACCTAGTTGAGGACTCAGAGTCAGTTCAGGAGCATTGATAACCTGATCTTATTCTGTTTTGTCTATATCCCTCTATTTCCTTTCTATGTTGGTTATTTTTCTGGCTAAACTTTGAGTATGAGTAGATGGCTAGATTCAAACCAGCACTCATTTAATTTTGCTATGTCCCTAGGCAATCTAATTGTGCTTTCACAGATTCAGCTTTTGTGAACTGAAATTTCAGGCAATTACTTATGTCATAATAGATCACTATTATGAAACATTCTATGTTATAGTCAGGACACAGTGTACAGAACATTATATTAGGGAGAAATTCTCCCCACTGCTCATGATAGTCACAAAAATCTCAAAATGGGAATTAAATTGGCAGCACATATTTAGAAAGAAGGTAAGAGAGGAGAAACAATGTTTTCCTCTTCCTCCCATTGTTTTGAAATGTGTTCAACTGGAAGAATAAATAAAACAAAAGATAGGGCTTAGAGTTATTGGAATAAATGCATTTATTTTTCATTAACAGCCTATGGATTAATAATACAATCTAATCTTTAGAATTCTCCCAGTGTTTAGAGTTTATTGATTTTATTCTGGGAGGAAAGTTTGCTGGATCTTTATGTTGTTTACAATCTGGGATCCAAATTCATTTGACTGTGGGAGTAGACAGAGTATGTACCATCCCAGTGTGTAATGCTGACTGTGTGTATTTCATCCTTTGAAAGTGTGACATCCAAATGCAGACACAGCTGAGAGGCACATGGGGTGCAGCACACAGGGCTGGGGTCCCCATTAATGTGGCAGTGATTATTCTTCAGTGCAAAAACCTCTGCTTGAACTAACCTAGTCTTTTGGAATTATGACAATTTCTGCTTTGAATTTTTTTGTTTATATAATTATTTTCTTACCTCTAGAAAGTTCCTACCTCTTCTTCTTGGCTTCAAATACTTCAAATACTGGTTCAAATAGTACCACCTTCTTGATTCTTACTATTAAATTTCCAGTCTCAGAAATCTATATTCTTTTTATACAAACAATTGTATGTAACAATTTTTTATCTACTTCACTCATATATTTCTATATAACAATTCATATATACTCTATGTGCATTTATATATATAAATGTTTATGAATCTATGTGTCTTAAAAGTTTGTAAGCTGATAGAGGGAAGCAACTACAATTTCTCCCAATATGTGAAATTTCCTAAAAATGCTATTCAGTATTAAGAAAGAATAGGGCAGGGATGTGCAGCCCTGATAAAAGATCTGAATATTCCTGATAAAAGATCTGAATATTCCTGATGTGACTTTCCAATTAATGTCTCAAATTTTGCAAAATCTTACACATAATAATTTATTCAATGGATATTTATTTAGTCCTTAGTTTGGCCCACACATTAACCTGGGCATTAAGAATATTGCCAAGAACAAAGCTGGAGTATCCAAAGCATGGAGTCAGAGTGTCATATCACTGATACAAACATCATTTTCTTGTACCTACCTAAATATCCTCCTAATATTTGTATCTAGCCCTTTGTATTAATTGCACATTCACATATTAGTTAATAATCACCAAATTCTGTGCTTAGTATTATTGATATCCAAAAGTATAAAATAATCTTTATAATTAAGAACTTACCATCATGCAAAAAGCATGAGACATACATGAATAAAAAGTTAAATAACCATATTTATTTATTTATTTTTTGAGATTGAGTCTTACTGTTGCTCTCTGAAGAATACTGTGATGTCACAGCTCACAGTAACCTCAAACTCTTGGAGTTAAAGGATTCTCCTGCCTCAGCCTCTCAAGTAACTGGGACTACAGGCACCAGCTACAATGCCCAGCTATTTTTAGAGATGAGGTCTGGTTCTGGCTCAGGCTGGTCTCAAACTTGTGAGCTTAGGCAAACAAACCTGCCTGTGCCTCTCAGACTGCTAGGATTACTGGTGTGAGCCACGTTGCCCAGTTTATAAACACAATTTAAAAATATAGTTGAGGCTCATTGCCTATAACTTAAGTGGCTAGGGCATCAGTCACATACACCTGAGCTGGCAGGTTTGAATCCAGCCTGGGCCTGCCAAACAATGACAGCTACAACCAAAAAATAGCTGGGCATGTGGTGGGCACCTGTAGTCCCAGCTACTTGGGAGGCTGAGACAAGAGAATAGCTTAAACCCAAGAGTTTGAGGTTGCTGTGAGCTGTGACACCACAGTACTCTACCTTGGGTGACAGCTTGAGATTCTGTCTCCAAAAAAAAAAATTTGATAAAAGAACAAAATTATTATAATGATGATGATTTAGTGATGACAATACTTATTGAGCCCTTGCTAAATGTCACACATAGTCTTAATTATTTACATGGATGATCTTGATCTCTCACAATAACCCTGTGGATGTAAGTATATTTTTATTAGATGAAACTAAGGACACATGAGACTAAAGACATTCCAATTAAGATAAAAGAAAAATATATAATTCATAAGAGTAATTGGCAAAAAAGCATAGGACTTGTATGAGAGAGGAAGCATAATATCTTAGTAAACATATAAAATGTATTTGAACAAATGGAAAGGTCATGCTTTTGAATAGAAAGACTATCATAAAAATTCAATTGTCTTTAAACAAATTCAATGTTATTACCATCAGAATTGTAATAGATTTAACCAAGTAAAATAATATTCAAGTTTATGTAAAAGACTAAATATCTGAAATTAATCAAGGAAAGGATTATGAAGATCAAGAAAGGAAACCTTTCCTTTTCAGATATCAGAACATATACTTGAGACATTGTAATCAAAATAATAATAATTGGCATAGGAATAGATAAATACATCACAACAGAATAGAGAATGTAGAAATTAACCACAGCATAAATAAAATTTAATATAGTATTTTTAGTTAATTATACAGTAGAACCTCTATAAGTTGACCACCCAAGAGAATATAACAAAGCATTCAATGTACAGAGGTGGTAAACATAAGGAACTAGACCTACATTCTGATATGTACTTGTGGTGCCATCCAGTGTATGAAAATTAAGCCAACTTAAGTAGCTGGCCCATGTAGGGAGATGATCAAGTATGGAGATTCTAGTGTAGTTGTAATTTAACTTAGTAGAAAGAGGATAGATTTCATAATAAATAATCTTGTTATACTTGAGACTCATATAGAAAAGTATATGAAAATGGATCACTTCCTAAGACTATGAACACAAAATAATTCTAGATTAAAAACTTATGTAAACAAAAGTAAAAAATTAAAATATTACAAAAGAATATGGTTTCAGACATGTAGGCTCAGAAATACTTAATTAGAAAACCAAAAGCTCTGCGAGAAAAAAGGTAGACAAAGTGTAAAATTTTGAAAAAAAGTTATTTAAAAAAGTAATTATTAAAAAAGTGGGAAGACAAGATGGCGGTCTGTAGCCAGCTTTCTGCAGACGCTCCTGTCCAGAAGGAGAGTTAAAGGACAGAAATTTAGCGAGAAGGCCAATGGTTTGGAACTGAGCCAAGAGACAAGGTCGAGGAATGCACATCAACCCTTCTGGAGTGACCTGTGACCCCAAGGATACAAATAAAAGGTACAGAGCACATCACCAAGCGGAGGGGAGTCCCCTCCCCCAAGAGAACAGCTCGCAGTATACTCCATACCTCCATACAAACAAGCGAGCAGAGTTCAGATGTCCTCCCACTCTACCCCATGGGAGACACCCTCTAAAAACCGGACCTCCTTCCCCTGTGCCGTGG
>CAUYON010002816.1:0-31675 GCA_963573935.1 Arctocebus calabarensis | reverse complement strand
TTTTACTTTAGACTTTTTTATTTTGAGTTTAAAATATGTATTTTAAAATAATTAATTTCAGATAATTTTAAAAATATCATTTAATTTCTGAATAAACATCTGAAGGTACAATTACATAAATTCTTTTTTTTTTTTTTTTTTGTAGAGACAGAGTCTCACTTTATCGCCCTGGGTAGAGTGCCGTAGCGTCACACTGCTCACAACAATCTCCAGCTCTTGGGCTTAAGCGATTCTCTTGCCTCAGCCTCCCTAGTAGCTGGGACTACAGGCGCCCGCCACAGCGCCCGGCTATTTTTTTTTGTTTTGCAGTTCGGCTGAGGCCGGGCTTGAACCCGCCACCTTCAGTATATGGGGCCGGCGCCCTGCTCGCTGAGCCACAGGAGCCGCCCTACTTAAATTCTTAAACATTTGAAAAGTAGATGATTGTATGTGGCTGGCACCCTACCCACTGAACTACAGATACCGCCTGTTTTCTTTCTTTTTAATTAGAAGCTCACATAAGCCTCAGAGTTCCTCACAAATTCAATCCTCTGCTCAAACTCTCCCAATAGATTCCTATTTAGAAAAAAAGTAAAATTCCAATGGCCTCCACCTCCTTCCCTGATCTCAGCTCCTACAACTCCCTCCCTACCCACTTCATTCTCTGCCATGCCTCAATACTCTGAAAATGGGGATCTAATGCCAAACTAATAGTTCACAAATAACTTCAATGCTCTTTGTACTGGATAAAGTCATATAAAATGATGGTCCTTAAGCCTTATAATGAAAGCATCTATGATATCAGCCTGGAAACATACCAAGCAGTTGTTTGTAAAAATATTCAAAGTAAACTATAAATGCTAGTAGGAAGATTAAATAAATTATAGTTTAGTTTAGTTTTTTTTCATTTTCTTGTTTTGTTTATTTTTTTGAGATGGAGTCTCACTTTGTTGCTCTCAGTAGCGTGCTATAGCATCACAGCTCACAGCAACCTCAAACTCTTGGTCTCAAACGATTCTCTTGCTTCAGCCTCCCAAGTAGCTGGGACTATAGGCTCCTGCCACAGTGCCTGGCTATTTTTTGGAGACAAGGTCTTGCACTTGCTAAGGCTGGTCTCGAAACTCATGAGTTCAGGCAATCTACCTGCCTTGACCTCCTAGAGTGCTAGGATTACGGGCATGAGCCACTGTGCCTGGCTAAATATAGTTTTGCTGCAGTTCACCCAATTTGTCCCAAATTGTAATTAAAAGTAGATGCCTCTAAAGAATTGAATAATCATAAACATACCTAAATTAAGATTGACATATTTTCATATTTAAGTCAAATTGACACGAATAAAAGCAAAATTACACCAACTACAATACATAAACAGCTATGAAGGAGAAGTAATACAAGGTACAATTCCCTTCAGTTCATCAGGAAAATCTGGAATTAACTGTCAAGCCATTTAAGAATATGGATTTCATCTTCGCCCCTTTTCCCTAACAGCAGTTGAGGTTTCTACTTGGAGAGGGAGAATTGATGCAGGGCATTTGGCCCCCTGGCCAGCTCAGTGGAGCTGGCGGACCTGCCGCCTCCTCTTTGGTGGTGTCGGTGCTGCGGCAGCCAGTTGAAGAACCAGCGGGTTCGATGACTGGCAAGGAGGGGGATTCCAACCCCCACCGGAGGCTTCAATAGCCAAAAAGGCTGGACAACTGCTGAGGAGTCACCTGTGCCTCGGTGTCCTCTTCACTTTGCACTTGGGACTAAATGTGGAACCCCCATTCCCTATGCCTAGGTCAGTTTCATGTGAATTTCCTGGGCCTCAATTCCATGAATGGACTATGTCCATTCATTGATGCGTTCATTCACTTTGCCCCGGAGGGGACTGTGTTCCTTCATTGATACATTCATTCACCTTCCAAATAAATAAATTAATTAATTAAAAAAAAAAAGAAAGAAAGATGAGAATAAGCAAAGCTCACCCTTTGCTAACGAGCATTCATTTCACAATGGAGGAAAGCATGATTTCTACACACATTTCTACCTGAGGACTCTTCAAAGGAGGCCATGTCTCTCCCAGCATGAGGGGAAAAGCCATGACCAGGAAAGGGTGATGGGGTAGGGAGGGGTCCCAGTCTGGCCCTGAGCTGATAAGGTTTTCTGGAGGCTTCTCATACAGACTCAGTGACTCTCCATGGCCCAGAGCTTTCTTTCAGAATATTAAAAACAAAAGAAAATGAGGATGTTGTTTTGCCAAGACGAAGCTCTAAGGTCTAATTATCTTTCCAGGAAATGAGCCCAGGACTTTAGCTGGGTTACTTTTGAGCTTTACAACCTCAAGCTTATGTGTCTGATGAGATGAGACTTCACTTGTGTGTCCCAAATGCCACCCTCCAAACACATACATGCACACATGCATGAATAAATACATGCACATGCACACACTCATGCCCCCACATACGCACACAGACTTTAAGCTTTAACAGAATATCCAGCTCCTTATGTCTGCCCATGGCCCTGTTTAGATGGCCCCTCAGCAAAGGCATGCCATTGCCAGCTGCCCTGGTACTCAAGGCTAGGCCACTGGGCAATGCCAGGCCTAGCTCCCATTCTTCCACTGGAATGCCACAGGGTTTGTTTAAGGCAATTCTGACACATACTCTATGGTACAAGTTCAATGACAAGTCTTGATTTGGCAGGCAGTGACTCTAACGTTTGGCACTCTGGACTCTGTCCTACTGAGGGAGGAGGGTAACTGACCTGCGGACCCACACAGCTGATCTTGCAGATGTCGCAGTAATGAAGCTGGGGCTCCCTGGGTACCTCCTTGTTCTTTGGTGGCATGCTGGGTAATGGTGGCTTCGAGCCAGGCCTGGGGCTTCTCCCAGAGCCTGGGAGTATGGGCAGCAGTGGAGGCTGCCTGGGTGGTGGCTGCTGTGGGGGCCCTGGGGGAGGTGTGGGCTGCTTCTGGGGGGACAATGGTGGAGGATAGTGAGGGTGGGCTGCGGGGTAAACCAGCATGTCACAGCTTGGGTAGTTTGTACCTAAGGAGCAGAGAGAAAAATGAGAGAGCAAAGATGCGGGTGACCATGCAGGAGCAGAAAGACAGACGGGAAAACACTTGTCTTACCAGTATGGGGGGCGTTGGTAGGACCGTAGGAGGCCTCAGGGTAGGAGGTCATGGTGGATGTCTTGGACTGGATACCTGTCACCATAGAGTAGACATAGCCTGATATCAAGGTGCCCTCTGGCTGCCCAACCTTGGCTGGGAGCACTTGTGGGGGCTGAGCGTAGCTGTGGCCACCCCTGAGGCTAGGCTGCCTGTAGCTGTCTTTGATCTCTAGAGGACAGGCACAGGCTCCTGGCAGGTCTGTGGTCGTGTACCCGGGTTGGCAGGCAGCCGGCTGGAAGTTCTGTCTGTCTTCGTAGCTGCCTGTGGCCACTGACCATCCGTAGCTATAACTGTCCTGCATGAGGGTCCCACAAGAGAGACACAGAGAGTAGGGGAAAGCTACTTAGAGCCAAAAGTGAAACCACACTTGTTCATCCTCTGCATCACCAAGACAGTGACAGGGCCCCAGAGAAGGGAGAGGACGAAGGTGTCCTGGTCTATCTGGAGCTACATGCCCAGGCCACTGCCCCAACCAGGCAGGAGCCCCCAACCTATGAGACTGTCCTCCTCCTTGACAAAGCTCTGTGCATGATTGTCTCCCAAAGCTCCCTGGGAGTCCCCTCTGGTGGTATGAATGTGGCAGGTTCCCCTTTCTCCCTTGAGGGAGTGACTCCGGTTTCATTCTTCCCTGTCTTGTACATAGCACCAGCAGAAAATGCCAGAGGGAAGACCACTATGAAGACTCCTGAGAGAAGAGGCTCAGATGGGGAACTCACTATATCCACCACACGACAATGCTCTGATGTTTTCCAGCAAGGCTGGCCAAAGAAGAAAAGGGGTACCTGGCAGGTGGCTGTGGTGGTGGGTACAGGACTGGGCTCCCAGGGCTGGCTACTGTCAGTGAAGTCCTGGGTGAAGTGTGGCTGGTATCCACCGTGCCCTGCCACGATGGCTGGGGGAAAGGCCTGCCCTGCAGCAGGGCCCATTCCAGGAGAGGGATGGGGAGAGGTCATCAGACGCTGAGCACTAGAATCACAAACACACAGGAGCCCGACTGGATCAGATCAGGTTCTGAGGCACACTTGAGTCAACCACAGAAATTCCAACCAACATGGGTCTGGAACTGCATTGCTTCCCTTCGTACAGCACTTTCTGGGACCCCTGAACATTGTGAAGACCTTCCCATGAGCCTAGGTACAGTTTTGTTTTTTTTTTGTAGAGACAGAGTCTCACTTTATCGCCCTGGGTAGAGTGTCGTGGCGTCACACTGCTCAAAGCAACCTCCAGCTCCTGGGCTTAAGCGATTCTCTTGCCTCAGCCTCCCGAGTAGCTGGGACTACAGGCGCCCGCCACAGCGCCCGGCTATTTTTGTTTTTGCAGTTCGGCCGAGGCCGGGCTTGAACCCGCCACCTTCAGTATATGGGGCCGGCGCCCTACTTGCTGAGCCACAGGAGCCGCCCCCTAGGTACAGTTTTAAGCACTTTTCACAATTAGCACAGTCTCATGACACTGCCATGAGGTTGGGACTGTCCTTGTACTTGATTTACAGATGAGAAAATTGAGGTACGGAAAGTGGTAAAGTTGGGACCTGAGCCCATTCCACCACTTCTCAGATAACCTACTCGTTCAGTACGTCTTTTTCTTAACATCAAGATTCTCCAAAAAAAAGTTGAACTTTAACAGTAGGGTCATCCCTCAGTGTTAATGGGGGATGCCGCCCAGGACCCCCAGAGGATAGCAAATCCACAATGCTCAAGTCTGATGTACAATGGTGTAGTGTTTGCACATAAACTTTGCATGTTCTCCCAGGTACTGTAAGTTACCTCTAGATTACTTACAATGACCAATACAATGTGAGATCTATGGAAATGCAGCAGAACCGCTGTAAGCTGACCACTCAGGGGACAGTAGCAAACTGGTCAGGATATGGAGTTGGTAAACATTAGGAACTAGGTCTGCTGTACTGATTTTCTTTTGTTGTTTGGGTTGCAGCCGTCATTGTTGGTTGGCAGGCCCAGGCTGGATTCGAACCCGCCAGCTCAGGTTTACATGGCTGGCGCCTTAGCCCGCTGAGCCACAGGTGCCAAGCTGGTCTGCTGTACTGATATGTATATGTGGTGTATGCCCGGTCTATGAAAATTAGGTCAAATGAGGAGGTGGTCAGTGTTGGGAGCTAGTCAGCTATGGAGGGTCTACTGTAGTTATCATATTGTATCATTTAAGGAACCATGACAAGAAGAAAAGTCTGTGCACGTTCAGTACAATTTTTTTTTTTTTTTGAGACAGAGCCTGGATAGAGTGCTGTAGCATCACAGCTCACAGAACCTCCAACTCCTGGGCTCAAGCTATTCTCCTGCCTCAGCCTCCCAAGTAGCTGGGACTACAGGCGCCTGCCACAACGCCCGTCTATTTTTTGGTTGTGGCCGTCATTGTTGTTTGGAGAGAATTGAAGCTCCACCCAAGTCCTATTCTCCTTCCTTCTTCCCTAGGGTTGGCAATCTCTTGCCTAATCATGATTTTTACACTTTTCCTCCCTATCCACCAGTCTTCCTATGACACAGGTTTTGTTGTTTTTCGATGTTATGTATGTGCAAAGCTACATTCTTTTTTTTTTTTGCAGTTTTTGAACCCACCACCTCCAGCATATGGGGCTGGCACCTTATTCCTCTGAGCCACAGGCGCTGACCAAAGCTACATTTTTATTATGCATCTTATGCTACAACTTAATTCTCCAATGTCCTCCCAAACCTTGTCTGGAACATGCTCATATCTATACAAGTACACGTGGTTCATTCATTTTAACTTATATGGTTATTTCCTGTGCAGCCATCCTACGTGGGCAAAGAGTCCCCTGGCTGGGCACTAAATTTAAGAGCTACATCATCTGATATGGAACCAACAGCTATAAATGGAATACAATACCATTGGATGTAACTTGAGGATATGATGGTCAGTGAAATAAGCCAGACTCAAAAGGACTAATCCTGTGTGATTCCACTTGAAGGAGGTCCCTAGTGTTGTCAGGTTCACAGAGACAGAGTAGAATAGTAGGTGCCACGGGGCAGTTTTATCAGTATTTTACATTAAAATTGTATTTTTGATAAAAATACACTTAATTTTTGCACACTCTGATTTTTTTTTGAGACAGAGCCTCAAGCTGTCACCTGGATAGAGTGCTGTGACATCACAGCTCACAGCAACCTCCAAATCCTGGAGTCTCTTGCCTCTGCCTCCCAAGTAGCTGGGACTACAGGCACCCGCCACAACGCTTGGCGATTTTTTGGTTGCTGCTGTCATTGTTGTTTGGCAGGCCCGGGCTGGATTCGAACCCGCCAGCTCAGGTGTACGTGGCTGGCACCTTAGCCCATTGAGCCACAGGCACCGTGCCTACACACTTTGATTTTAATAGCATCTCATGGTTGAATCCTTGTACCCTCAGCCATCCATGTGGGGAAGGAATTTGTTTCCCTGGGAGGCTCTAGAACAAAGGGCAAGGCTTGTGGCCTCAGTCTCTCACATCCTCTTCTTGCTCTGCAGTGCCCCAGCTCCCATGACAAAGTACCACCCACTGGGCATCTTAAGCAACAGAGATTTGTGGTCTCAAAGTTCTGGAATCTAGAAGTTAGAGATCAATGTGTGGGCAGGGTTGGTTTCTACTAAAGCCTCTCTTCTTACATATAGCCACCTTATTCCTGTGTCTTCTCATAGTCGCCTCGTTGTGTGATCTGTGTCTTAATCTCTCCCTCTAATGGGGACCCTAGTCATATTGGATTAGAGCAAACCCTAATAATCTCATGTCAATCTAATTCACTCTCTAAAGACTCCACCTCCCATGGGTCAGTGCTTGGAGCTCAGCAGCTAGGGCATTAGCCACATACACCAGAGCTGGCAGGTTCGAATTCAGCCCAGGCCTACAATCAAAAAATAACCAGGCACCTGTAGTCCAGCTTCTTGGGAGGCTGAGGCAAGAGAATCACTTAAGCCCAAGAGTTGGAGGTTGCCGTGAGCTGTGAAGCCACAGCACTCTACCCAAGGTGACAGCTTGAGACTCTATCTCAAAAAAAAGAAGCCTCCATCTCCCAATCCAGTCACTTCTGAGGGACTGGGAGTGGGACTTCAACAAATGAATGTGTGTGGTGAGCGCACAATTCAGCTCCTGATGTGAAAATCTCGATTACATAGATGTCATTTTTGCTGAAATTAAGGCACATAAAATAGATTTTATGGAATACATAATCATTAATGGATTAGTATATTTTAATTTTATTTAAAACATCCAAACATCATCAGCCCATCAACAGAATGCCAAGATACACATAGTAATACCCTTGCCTTAGTGAGACTCTGTCTATACAATAAATGAAGAAAAGTTAGCTGGGGGTGGTGGTGCATACTTGTAGACCCAGCTACACCAGAGGCTAAGGTGGGAGGATCATGTGAGCCCAGGAGTTCAAGGCTGAAATGAACTATAATGATGCTGCCTGAGCAACAGAGTGAGATCCTGTTACAAAAGGATGAAGGAAAGGGAAAGATGCGCGGGCGGGAGGGAGAGAGGACGCCAGCAAGGGCGATTCCTGCAAGTTGGAGGGAAATCATGCAGGGGCCATGAAACAAATTATGCTATGAACCAGCCTAAGGGTCATGGTGTAGGCTGGGCCATGGGCAAGTGAACATAAATTGTGCAATAAACACCGGAATGGCAAGAATCCCCTTTAAATTCACATAAAGAGTAAGAGTTGGGGCTCAGTGCCTGTGGCTCAACGGGCTAAGGCGCCAGCCACGTACACCTGAGCTGGTAGGTTCGAATCCAGCCGGCCCGACAAACAACAATGACGGCTGCAACCAAAAAATGGCCAGGCGTTGTGGCGGGCGCCTGTAGTCCCAGCTTCTTGGGAGGTGGAGGCAAGAGACTCGCTTGAGCCCAGGAATTAGAGATTGCTGTGAGCTGTGATGCCACAGCACTCTATCCAGGGTGACAGCTTGAGGCTCTGTCTCAAAAAAAAAAAAAAAAAAAGTAAGAATTGGGACACTTCTGCTAAGCTATTTCATTCAGGGTATTTTTTTTTTAGAAATGAGAATTTTTAAATTCTATTTTAAATCTCAACAGCATGAAAAATCATTTATATTTTCAGAACAAGGAAAACCATCTTGTGGCTAAGGGGGAAAAATGTCATTATGGGCCTTTTGAGCTGCCAAAAGGCCTGAAGAATTTTAAAGATCATGTTATTTTAGCTGGTTGCACAGGGAGAAATTCTGTTGGTACAAAATACCTGAGCAGAAAGTAGAAGAAATCCTTAGCTAGCAACCTATTTCATTTAGACATTAGACAGATATTTACTGGGTGTGGCAGGGAGCCAGGTGTTATTACAGCAGCTGGGAGTGACAAGACCCAAGTCCTGCCCTTATGGAAGGATATGGGTGATACTCTGGGGAGATGACTAATAAGCAAAATAATCACCCATGACCTATAGGGTGGCGGATGGTTCTAGATGCTGTGGAGAAAGCTGTAGCAGAGACAGGGGCTGGAGTTTGAATGAAGGGCTTCATTTTCCCATTGGGGGGTGATCAGGGAGGGGGCCAGGCCTGGAAAAGATGAGTGCCTGGAATCTGGACTGTTCAGGAAGGCAGTGTTGCTCAGCAGAGGGTTGGGGATAGCGGGGGTGGGTGGATTTCACAGGCTGTTACCCTGAGCAGAGGAGGGACATGTTCTACCTTATAGCAGAGCTTCTCTGGCTGCAGGGCCGCAAACAGGTGGAATGGGGCAGCAAGGGCAGAAGTGCAGAGACCGAGAGTGCAGGTGAGAGAGGCTGTGTGGGGGGGTGTAGGTCACAGGATGAGGCCGAAGGTGGGAATGGGGAGGGAACACACTGCCCCTGTTTTGGGGTCACATGCCTACAGTGGCCCTGCAGCAGGGAAAACAGTGGGATGAGGGGGATGGAGAGAGAGGCACATGCTTGCTTTTGGTACTCAGTCTGATGTGCCAGTTAGATATCCAGAAAACTGCAGGGCAGGCAGCTATACAGGAATGAGCCTGCAGCTCCAGAGGGAGGCCTGAGTGTGAGTCAGACATTGGGTATCATCAACAGACAGAATTTTTAAAGACTGAGATATGCTCCTCACACCATAACATTTACCCTTTAATGTGCACACATTGGTGGCATTCAGCATGCTCACAATGTGGTGTAACCACCACCTCTAACTCCAGAACATTGCATCACCCCAAAAGGAAGCCCATCCCTATCAGCAGTCACTCCACACCCCTCCCCAGGCCCTGGTGACCAGGAATCCACCTCCTGTCTCTGTGGGGTTGCCCGTCCTGGCCATTTCATATACATGGGATTGCACACCGTGTGGCCATCTGCATTGGGCTTTTGGATGTTACCTTAAAGCCCTGAAGCTGAATGAGATGTCCGAGGCAGGCAGGAAGAGAAGAGGTTTAAGGGCAGTTGGGGCCCTTCCACCACTTGGGAGGAGAAAGAGAAACCTGCGGAAGTCACTGAGAAGATGCAGCAGGGGACTGAGTAAGGCTCGTGACCCACTGCAGGGTCTTCAAAGCCAGGGAAAGCCCAGAGGCAGCAATTGGCTATGTCCAAGGCTGATGGCCAGCTCTGTGAGTCGAGGTGACCAATGGAGACGGGACTGACCACGACTGTCATGGAATGGAGGGATAGAAGCCTGGCTGGAGTGGGCTTAAGGGAGATGAGGAGGAGGGAAAACAGGCAGAGAGCAGAGACAACTGTCTCAGGTTTGGCTGTAAATGGAAGAGGAGAAATAGGGAAAACAGGCCACGAGAGCACAAGATGTGAAAAACTCGTATTAGCATCCAAACGTGTTAAAGACCTGAGAGACTAGGGTGGCCAAGAGGATGGCCTTTACTAGGTAGCCGGGTATGAGTTGACAGATGGGTGCTCTCAGTGATCCCTTCTAGGGAAGGCTCAGATTTTCTCTGTGGATTAGAGATGCCCTGGGGGAGGAGAGGAACAGGAATGCAGGAACCAGGGAAGTGCCACGTGGCTGCTGGGCTGCTGCAGGTTCTGATCATGAATTTGTGTCTTCCCTGGCTTCAGCGACAGAGGTGCAGGTGCTAAGCGGGTGGGGAGTTGGATTTAACCAGGGCCTTACGTTAGTCCAGGGAGGTGAGCATGTAGACAAGGACTCACTGCAGCGAATGCCTCTGGAGTTTATGTTAAGGCCCCCAGAGATAGCCACATCCTAACTTCTGAATCTGTGAACATGGCGCCCCCCATGGCAAAGGGGCTTTGTGGACATGGATGTGTTTAGGAACCTGAGGAGGAGACACTATCTTGGATTATTTGAGTATGCCTGATATCAACACAGGGGCCAGAAGGTCATAAAACAGAAGGCAATGAGATGATGGGAGAAGAGACAGGAGTGTTGGGGCCACAAACCAAGAACGCCACAGCTTCCAGGAGGGCACAGGCAGGAAGGAGTATCCTCTGCAACCTGCTTGATTTGAGCCTAGTAAGCCTCATCTGGGACTTGTGACCACAAGAACTGTAAGATAGTAAACTAATGCTGTTTTAAGCCACTAAGTTTGTGGGAATTTTCTCTGTACAGGGCGAAAGAATAAATTTGGGCTTTGCAGCCACACGAGCTCTGCTGTACTTTCTTCTTTGTGGTGTGATTGCTTTTGTTTCATACAGCCCTTTAAAAATCAGGAGCTCAGGGGCTGCAATGTACAAAACCAGCTGAGCTGTCTCAGGTGGAAGTAAGCAAGCAGCTGAGGTCTAGGAATATCACAGAGGACTGCAACAGAACAGCTGGAGAGACAACCTGGGAGTGAGATCTCCAACGCCTGAGAGGGGAAGTCGGGCTCTGAGGCCCTGAGAGTGATGGCTGGGGATTAGTGAGGGGTGGGCAGGGTTAGAAAGCCACAAGAAAGAGGAGGGAGGCAGAGATGGGGGCTATGAGGAGAGCTAGCCATCCTTGTATTAACCATGTTTTTATTTCCCGTATTTGTGATGTTTTTTCCTGGCCATGGAGAGACCATGCCACCTCCAGGGCCAGCCAATTCTTACAGATGGCAGAGGGCTTGCTGGGAACACAGCTTCCATACACACAAGCCACCCACTCCTGAGACCCCCAGCCCTCCATTTCTCTAACTCTCACACACTGAGCCAGTCTCTGTCCTGCTCTGTCACTCCAGGGCCAGTGTCTTAGTCCATTTGTACAGCTGCAACATAACACCACAGACTGGGTAATTTGTAAAGAACAGAAGTTTATTTTCTCATAGATCTGGAGACTGGGAAGTCTGAGATCAAGGTTCTGGGACTTGGCTTCCATTGAGGGTCTTCTTGCTGCATTCTCCAGGACTGTGTCCTCACATGGCAGAAGAGGAATTGAGCAAGGCAGCCCAACCCTGCCCCTGCTCAACACCTCTTTTAATGGGAGTCCTCGGGTCCTAATCATCTAATGCCGTCACACTAGTGACATCTACATTTTGGAGGGGACACATTCAAACCATAGCAGCCTGATACCCGGCAGCCCAGAGACCCCAGGATGATTCACACTGGCCAGTCCTAGGCTGCCTTGCCTGGGCTGAAAGCCCCAACCAATGACTGTGGCCTAGGCTCACCTGAGTTCCTGCTCCTGCCTCCTAGTCACCTCAGTGGTCCCTAAGTGGTGTGGCTGACCCCTTCTCTCGGGAAATGTGACTCATAAGTTCTCCTTTCATCACCACTGGCTTCCTTGCATTGTCACTTAATCACTGCCATTAACTTATAACTCTAAAGGTACACAAGACACTCCCCAACAGCACAGAGGTGAAGAAGAGAGGGTGGTGTGGAATCTGGAGGCAGACAGCCCAGCTTCTAATCCTGGCTCTACCCATTGTGGGGCTTTGAGTGAGTTACTTTATCTTTCTCAGCCTCAGTTGTTTACTCACCTGTAAAATGGGAACACCTCATGTGTTGGGATGGTGTGGCAGTTAAACAAGAACTCTTGTAATACAGGACCCCGCACATGGTAGGAGCTTATAATGTAGCCCAGGGTTGCCAGAGCATCCAATTGTTTTTCAGAAGACAAAATCTCGCTCTGTTGCCCAGGTTGGAGTACTATGGCATCGTCATAGCTCATTGTAGCCTCCAATTCCTGGGCTCAAGCAATCCTCTTGACTCACCTCCCAAGTGGCTATAACTACAGCCTCCCAAGTGGTAAACACCACCATACGTGGCTAACTTTTTCTCCTTTTTTGTTGAGATGGGGTTTCACTATGTTTCTCAAACTGGTCTGGAACTCCTGGCCTCAAAAGATCCTCCAGGGTGGCACTTGTGGTTCAAAGGAGTAGGGCGCCAGCCCCATATGCCGGAGGTGGTGGGTTCAAACCTGGCCCTGGCCAAAAAACTACAAAAACAAAAACAAAAAGGAGATCCTCCAACCTCGGCTTCCCATAGTGCTGGGATTACAGGTGTGAGCCATCATGCCTGACCCAGAGCTTCCAATTTTAAGCAATGCTAGAAATCAGGGTTTTTGGTGACATCTCCCAATTTTTTTTGAGACAGAGTTTCACTATGTTGCCCTTGGTAGAGTGCTGTAGCATCATAGCTCACAGTAACCTCAAATTCTTGGGCTTAAGCTATTTTCTTGCCTCAGCCTCCCAAGTAGCTGGGACTATAGGCCCCCACCACAACACCCGGCTCTTTTTTTGTTTCAGTTATCATTGTTGTTTAGCTGGCCTGGGCCGGGTTCGAACCCACCAGCCTCATTATATGCGGCCAGCGCCATAACGACTGTACTACAGGCGCTGAGCTGACATCTCTCAATTTTTAAATGCTGGCAACTAATTCAAATAAAGCAAGCACAACATCTGCACAAGCCAAAGAAAGCATAACCTGTAGGCTGCAAATTTTCAGTGTCTGAGCTACACTGAGGGGAGTACTAGGGGGAGAGGAATACTTGGAGAACAATAACAGAGTCACAAGTTTACTCTAAGTAAAGCCTGCTCTTAACCAATGAGCCTAAGCTCACCCACTGTCACTGCACTGCAGCAGTTGACGACTGCTGTCTCCATGACAAGAACCTATGTTGCCTGCAGGATGGGAAGGGGGAGTGCAGGCAGGAAACTGGGGGAAGTATCAGTTGCCCAGCACTTGGGCAAAGCAGTATTTAAGCCCATCAGTGTTAATGCACACTTATGTTTTCTTTCTTTCTGTTTTTGTTTTTTAAGCAACCTGAAATGCTCCAAAAAGTTCACATATAAACCATCACTGGAATTCTCATTTGTGGGCCCAAGGATAATGTCTTTTGATGGCTTTTCAATCTCAATGTTTGTTATGGGAAGTCAAACTCTTTGGGATACATCTTCTAGATTAAACTTTGGAATCCAAAGGTGACAAGATCCAATGATATCATTTTGCTCACACAGTTACCAAACCCAAGGTGACACTGAGGCCCAGAAGGTAGAAGGGATTCTTCCACAGAGTCCAGGTCCCTGACCCAGGGCTCCTTTTTCCTTTGGGACAAGCTCTCACTTGCTCCACAGGGAAAAATCAGAACCTCAAGTGCAGGCCACATTTTAGAAGGACACACATTGGAATCCCACAGGTAGAAGCAGGTGATAAAATGTTTTAGGAAGGCCTGGAAGAAAGTCACTACCTGTTTGCATGTGATGATGATCCCTGTTGAACATTACACTGAATAACTCAATAGGAACACACACACACAAATTAAGCCAAAAACATTTGGCGTCCAACAAGAGTCATGGGGCTGAGAATCTCATGGTTCTTTCTGTTTAAATCATGGACTACCATCCAGGAAATGGCTCATCACCTATTTACCTATCAACGCAAGTGCACAGCACTCCCTATGTGGCATAAGTCACACCAGACAGACAGAATCTGAGTACTAGCCAGTTGGAACACTAAGCATGAAAAAGCACTTAGCCTTCAGTGCCGCTGACAGAAAATCTCCACTCCAGCACCCCGCCCTCAGTGAGTCTTCCAGGAGTATCTCAGGGCTGGGGAGTGCTCAGATTGGAATGACGTGCTGTCTGGGGGTCTGGAGAGACTACTTCCGTTGTTTGTTTACAACAGTGCCAACAGCATGCTGGGTAACACTGTAGACTCTTGCAGTTTTCCCATGGTAACATTTGTGGGGTATGCCTTTGTGAACAGTACCCACCCTCTTGATGTCTACAATATCACCTTTCTTGTAGATTCGCATATATGTGGCCAAAGGAACAAATCCATGTTTTCTAAAAGGCCCAGAGAACATGTAACGGGTGCTTCTCCTCTTTCCCTTTGTGTTTGCTATTTTGGTGAATTACTCAAAGATGGCGTCTCCAGCCAAAAAGCACATTTTACTACTTTAAAATTAAAAAATAATAGAAAGACTAGGTTTCCAGAACTTAGGAACAATACAGGTTAATCAAGAAGAGGAACTTCTATGGGACCAGCAATTTTTTTTTTTTTTTGAGACAGAGCCTCAAGCTGACACCTTGGATAGAGTGCTGTGGCATCGCAGCTCACAGCAACCTCCAATTCCTGGGCTCAAGCGAGTCTCCTGCCTCCACCTCCCAAGTAGCTGGGACTACAGGCGCCCACCATAACGCCTGGCCATTTTTTGGTTGCAGCCACCATTGTTGTTTGGTGGGCCCGGGCTGGATTCGAACCCACCAGCTCAGGTGTACGTGGCTGGTGCCTTAGCCCGCTGAGCCACAGGCGCTGAGCTGGGACCAGCAATTTATCTGAGCACCCCCCAACCTGGTTGCTTTGGAGGCAGCATTTGAAATTCAGAGATATTCAGAAGACTTTTCTTTTTTTTTCCACATAAAGCAATGAAAAAGTCTAGGAGAGAATTACTGGAAATGTGCCTTTTACCTTGTTAGTTGCAGAGTGCTAGCCGCACATTAATCTTAGAGATTCACGGGGAGATGACTACATAGGTGATGATTCCAGATCACAAACACAGAAAATAAGGAAACTTAGATGTAATGAAAAGGATGATTCTTATCTGAACTTTTAAAGAAGGATTAGGACGATGGGAAAAGAAACCGATTAAAAATAGAAACTCATGAAAGAATTATTTCTAGAGGTAATTACAGAGATGCCATAAAAATAACAGTACGTATCAAAAGACCTGACATTGTCCCAGTGTGTGACTGCATATATGTTGCACTTCAGACATAAACTACCAGAAGAAAAAAAAGACAGAGCAAGGAAAGAGAGAGCATGCGTAAAGGGAGAACACATTTTTAAAATTGAAGCAATAAATTATACCTGGGATCTCTCCAGAGCCCTGTAAACAGGGAACTGAAAGCATTTCCTTCTATTTATTTGATAAGTACCATAAACTTTATCAGCTTTTAGTATTGGAAACTTGTGCAATATTTATAGGCTACTTACTTTCAATGTTATTCAGGAGATAGTATCAGGAGGATAATGAAAAAGAAAATTGGGGTAGGGTTAGGGGTCTTTTTCCCTCTTGTCCAACAATCAGGATTTATCATAAAGATTTATCATTTTGTTTCCCGGCCTATTCACCGGAGTCAACATAAAGTGCCCTGTCTAGCCTGTGATATAATTGGGCTAGTCATAGATGCACAGCTTCCTGGCTCTACAGAAGGTTATCACAGACAGGTTTCTTGCACCAATGCAATAACGTGTCCTCTACCCCTTCTATGAGGAGACATAAATAGAGGAAAGACTGGGTAGAAAAGAGACTTGAGGTGGCTCCGTGTCATACATAGCCAGAGCAATAAGGAAAGGGTTTTTGCAAAGCCACAACCTAACAGAAACTGTCTATCATTTGTCAATAGCAGTGACTACTGACAAATACAAGAGGGCTGCTCTTGACCTAAAGAGCAGGCAGAGTTTAGACCTGGAAGTGGTAAAGAACAGTTCATCCAGGATTTAAATTTCCTTATATAACCCATATTTCAAGTTGTGGATTAAGGGGCCATAAATTTAAAACTTAGGCATTCTCAACAAAATTCTTTTCTATGTCCCTACATTCGTGGAGTGTCAGAAATGTTCTTCCAAGGTAATATGTATTTACGTAGCTTTCACAGATTGCCCAAACCTTTGCTGGGCTGTGTGGGAAATGGCTGCCTACATCACTGAATCGTCATAGAAGTTTTTGCAAACTGGTTAGCTATTTTCCATTTTCATCCTCTGGCACTATCTTGCTATTATCAGCCATGTAAAAAAACAAAACTCGCTCACAATTTTGTCTCAAGCTATTTCTAACTATCTCTTAATATACTTGTTTCTTATATATTAATAAGTAAAGATCGGTGTTTATAAATTTAGTAAATTAAAAACCAAAAAAGCGGTTTTGTTTTAACATTTTATATAATTTCCAGGAATGTATAAAAATAATTTAAAAACAATGTGTTCTATACCACTGAGAATAACTAGAGTTAACAATAATATCCCTGGGCTGCATGGGTAATGGCTGCCTCCATCACTGAATTGTCATAGAAGTTTTTACAAACTGGTGGGCTGTTCTCCATTTTTCATTCACTGGCACTATCTTGCTATTGTCATCCATATAAAAAAACAAATTCGCTCACAATTTTAGTTCAAATAGCTAGAACAGAGGATATTGATGATCTTAACATGATGATAAATATTTGAGATGGTGGATATGCTAATAACCTTGATCTGATAACTATACATTATATGTATGAAAACGTTATTATGTTCCCCATAAATGTGTACAGTTGTTATATGTCAATTAAAAAAAATTTAAGAGATCATACATGGAAATTGTGTAAATCACTGTACCCAAATCTCTTTGTAGTTTTCCACATCTTACAATCTGAGTAGAAAGGGAAAGTGCGGTCAGCCAGACTAATAATTCCTAAGATCCTAGAAGGCAAAAACAAAGTCTATGCAGTACTCTTATTTTGCAACTACAACAGTGATGAGAAATAAGATATTTAATAAAATTTGTTTTGATCTTGTTTTTTTCTTTTTTGTAGCATTTTATTATATTTTATTTTACATTTATAATTGCACAGTTGCTCAGGGCCTGTGTAAGGAAAACAAACCAAGTCACACTGAGAGTAGAAGACTATGCCTTGTGTATTATGTCCTCACCCTTTTAGTCCCATTATAGGACAACATTCCCAGTTTTTACTCCCTTCTGGAGTCCCTGCCCTCGAGAAAACTGATTCCGAACTGGAATTTGGATCAGTTATTTTTCAGCTTCTTGAACTTTGTGGGGAACCTTGTTCAGGCCCCTGTAGATTCCGGTCAGTCCTGGGAGGACCATGGAGTAGGGTTTCATCCAAACTCCCACAAGAATGAATGCTCCAGGAGGGTCGGGAATTTTTTGCTCTGTTCAGTGCTCTATGCACAGAGTCTTGGTTTCAATGAATATTTATTCAATAAATGAATAAGCTCTGTGAACTTGCTGGGAGTTTATAAGAAGACTTCATTACATCTCACTTTACCTGAAAATTTTGAAAAGGCTCTGTCTAAGAGGGCAGAGTTGGGAAGGGAATGTTGACAGGTACAGCACTATTTGATAGGGTCAACTGTAGGACATATTAAGATTATTATAACAATATTACAGGTCTTTGGGAGTAATAAACTGCATTTAATACATTATGAAATTTTAGTACATACTATATTTTTCTTCCCTTTTGGCTTTTGGAAAGACCCAAGAACAAAGAGGGTAAAACTTAGCAGGACATAAAGAATAGCAGGGCTTATGAAAATTAGTTCGATTTTGCTTTAGTTGACAGATATTAGCAAATACAAACAGTAGGGATGGTTTCAATGAAATATCTTTTTTAATGCTTGCCCAAACTTCCCTAGTAAAGAATTTTCTATCTATTCTTAGAGACCATTTTTACTAAAATTACAACAGGCTTGATTAAATTCACATAAAATAAATTCAATCAAATGTCACTAACACAGACTGTACAGCTGTGTAACTGAACAGAGAGAACTATTGTTTGGGGCTGATTTTCCAACTGTAACCATTATCATAAAACCCTTAACCATTTCATCAATCTGATGTGCTGCTCCTACGAAAATGACGGCTATTAACTAAATTCTTCTCAATGTTACCTGGTAACTGTTCTCAACCTGAGAGACTGTTGTGTTTTTCTTTTCATTTAGAAACAGATCACTCGTCCATTGAGAATCTTTGGCCATCCATAAACCTCATGTGAACATTAACGCATCCCCAAAACAATCTTATGACCTGAAATATACCATCCCATAGTAATCTAAGTGAGTGACATAAAAACATCCTATTAAAGTATGAATAATCACAAGCCTGCAGCACATATCCTTTTAGGAGAACTGATCTTCCAGACATTTGATCTTTCTAGAATAACCTGTAATGGGTGAGAAGTCCATACAACTAGTGACATCACTAGATGTAATTAATCACTACATGGAAAATGAACCTTCAGGAATACGTAGGTCTGCTGAGTGCTCTCCTGTGCCAGTTCCAAAAGTTGTGCTTCAAACTTGGCATTAGGTTTGGTCTAGAGGCCTTCTCGCCATACCTGTATTCATGAAGTTCTATGTCATTATTACTGAAGGTCTGCACAACTAAGTTATATTTATTTTGTATGAATTACCATTCATAAATTCAAAGTATATGTAACAGGCTTATGGCTTTATAAACCTTCAGAATCAACATGGAATATCATTAAATCTGAATGTTATCTGATGATTCAATTTAGAAAAAAAGATTTTTTTGTTATAAGTCTATCTATTTGATCAAAATATGAGGGCTTAATGCATAGATACAAGCCTATTTAAGTTTACTTAGACTGTAAGTATAGTCAAATAGCTAAAAAAAGACAAAAAACAGATGAAGGTTGAGTCGCTATATAAACATTATTTGGAATGATACTGACCAAATAAAACTGATTAATTCAGTGAGAAAGTTAAAATGTTGGTTATTAATGCCAAAGAACAAGTTTGAAGCAACTAGGTATTTGTCTAAGCTTTTTTCTAATAACATTTCATCTATGAGTCCAACATTTGGCTTTCTGACTATGTATTGGCATTTTAATAGCCATGGCTAGCCTTATATGGAAGTAGCCTGAGCCATAATGAAGACTCCAGAATTAAACAAGTGTAACATTGAAGCCAAAGTGAATCAGAGGAACTCGATCATAGGTTATAGGTTTATTTAGCCTTGCTCTGCCTACCCTGTGAGACCTTTGTGTAGTTTCTCCCATCAGAGCTCCCCAGCCACATTTGATTCTTTGTCATGAAACCCGAAGTGCTTTAAAGCATTCTCATTTCAACCTCAGGTAAATATATTAGGTGAAATCCTGGCTTGGGAGCCTGAAGGCATTTTGGCTAAGAGAAATTGCAAATGTAGCTCCCAAGTCACATGCTTGGGATGTACCCTAGAGCCAACTGTGTATGGTTCAGTCCACTTTATTAAGCAAAATTTCCCTTTCATCTATATTTGATTAAATATGAATCCAAACTGCTATACCTTTTATTGGTCCAGACAACATGCCATATATCTTTATACTCAATCTTATATCCCAGGAAATCACTTTACCTAATCATTGATTCTATCCACTTTCATCAGCCTTTTTAAGAGTGTTGGTTAGAACTACCAAACTAACTTTTTCAATTACTTTGAGAAGTAGTTGCCATATTCCTTAGCAGAAGAGATAAAATATGTGTTTCAGAAGCTAGTGAGTAGATCATGAAGACTCAGGCAGTCATTGGCTTTTTATGAAATAGCAGGTACTTAGTGCAGGGATAGACCTGGAAAAAGGCATAGATCCTGGTCAGGAAGCTAACGGCCTATGTTAGATAGACTGGGCAATTTAGTCATAACATACATCTGCAAAAAGATGAATTTTAACTTACATTAAAGTGGTAACTTGTATTGTTTTCAATTTGGAAGGTGTAGAGGAGGAAAGATTTTAATGATGAAGAATCAATAAGGCTATTCACCAAGGAAGTGAGGAATTGAGTTATCTAGAAAAATTGGAAAGTCTTTTATGACTTTACGCACTTATTAGATTCACAGAATTTATTACATCTTTCCTGATGATGTGCTGATTATATCATATCTCCCTACATTATTTCAGGGAACACACATTATATGTTGATTTTCTTAAAATCAGGAACTAGTGCTTATTCCTATCAGAGTACAATATACATAGTATTTGCTCAGTAAATCCTTGTTGGATAAACAAATGAATATGAACTTAATTAATTCAGGGTAATATATATTCTGGGAGACAAGGCAAGTACTAAAAAATTGGAAAAAATTTTGGTAAGGGGATAGAATTTAACAAGCAGAGTAAAATAGCCAGGAGAGAAAGCCAGCAAGCAGAACCCCAGCAAGGCACAGTGCAAGATTATGTTTCTCAATGCTTTAACATGTAATCTCTTGCATATTTTGGAGATAGTTCAACAAAAATCTAAATTACTTTTCAGTGACATTAGCTTTGAGCTCTTTACAGAAAGCGGGAATTGGCCATTTGTCTTGTTTTATTTGGGTCAGACATATGCAAATGAATTTGCATTCTGCCATGTTCTTTATTTTAAAGATTGCATGAAATATTTGTATAGCTATAGAAATGTTTCCATATTTTCTTAATCTGGTAAAAATAGGACTGTGTATGGTTCACCCTGGGTAGATTATGAGCGATTGTGGGCAGATTAGAGATGAGTAAGAAGAGGGGCCGGGATAGATGAGGAGACACAAAGAAAGGAAGTGAGACAAAGACGGAAACAAATGTTTTCTCTTCCCAGTGGTTTTCCAAGCTTGCTCTGCATGAGAGGTTGAGTTTACAAAGCTCAGGGTGAGTGTGTCTGAATTGTACTGAAGGGTTAGCTCCTCTGTGCTGCTAACACAGCCAGAACCCATGTACTCGCTGAATATCAACATTAGGCATACTTCATTTGCTTTCTGGGGTGAACTCGCCAATTAGGCTGCAGAGGTACACTCATTTATAATTTTATTCCTATTTCCAGAGTAGAACATAATGAAAAAGAAACCTAAAGAATCCACAGTTTGTTTGGTTATAAAGATAAGGGCATCATAATAGCTAGAATGCCAGGGGCCCATGTGGGATGCAGGATAAAATTAGATTGATTTCACTGGGACCATCACTGCTGAGCAAACATATTGGTACCTCATTTTGTCTATTTCCTACAGCGCCATTTTTCACAACTCAGGAGTTGAACCCTAAATACATCTTTTAATCCACCTCCAATTAATTTGCTAAATGAGGCAGGAAGCTGATTTGTGAAAGTCCATCTGTATCTTAATAGTATGTCAAGGGAATCTTGACTTTCTGGAATACCAAATTCAGGTTTCTGCTCAACAGGATTCTGACTAAAAGTAACACTGTAACCATAGAAACACCCATTCAGTGAATGGTCATGGGAGAAATGACAGCACAATGCCATTCAAAAATAAATAAATAAATAACAAGAGAATTCCCTGCCAAATTTGGTATAGAGAAGTATTGCTTTTTGCAACACAAAAGCTCTGTAAAGTGCTCAGATAGGAGTATTCTTATTTTTTTTCCAACTCTCACAATAAGCAGACATTTTCTTCCTTCCATTCATTCAACAAACATTTTTTGAATGCCAGTGACATTCCAAGTACTGTTCTAGGCACTGCAGCAAACAAAAGCAGACCAAACTGTGCTGTCTAGTAGGGAAACACAAATAAACAGCATTCAATATGTAAGGAAATGTTATATGCAAAGGAGACTAGAACAGGGAAAGGAGGGGTGGCCAACCTTTTATTTGCTCTGCTGCACATCAGAATAAGAGTTTCCTTGAACCACACATTAAGTACACAAACACTAAGGAAAGCTGATTAGCAAAGAAGAAAAAAAAGGAAGTCCATGCATCCTTTTTGTGATATCTGATACCACAGATTAGCAAAAAAAAAAAAAAATTCTCATGAAATCAGCATGTGGCCCAGCCCCTGCAGCATGTTGGACATCCATGGAGGCATGAAGATAATAAATAGCAAAGAATGAAATTTATTAAGGTGTGGTCAGAAAGACCTCCATGAAAAGACGCCAACTCAGCCGAGACCCAAGGGTAGTGAGGAAACAAAGCAGATTTCTCCTACTGGACAGATAGAATAACTTGTGCAAAGGCCCTGCAGTAGGAATATGTCTGAGTGATAGAGCAGGAGTGAGGAGTAAATAGGGTAAAGGAAGAGAGCTTAGTGACAAAAGTGAGGTAATAGGCTCAGATCATGTAGGAGTGCACAGTCCATAGAAAGCACTTATACTTGGAGTGACAGAGGAATACTGTGGAGGTCTTGACCAGAGGAATAACATGATCTGTCTTGAGTTTTAGAAGGATTACACCAGTTGTGATATGGAGATTAAGTCATGTTGGGAACTAAATGAGAAGCAGGGAGACCAATTAAGGAGCCTATCATGAAAATACAGGCAAGAGAAGATAGTGACTTGAGGTAGGCTGATAAGAGCAGAAAAAGTAGTAGCAGGGTTCTCAACAAAATCAGAAGGCCGATCTGACAGGAGATGATTAAATGGATGAGAGTGGCTAGGATTGCATTACTGGCACTTGAATGAATACATAAATATTGATCAAATGAAAAAACCAATCAATCAAATCTAATTTGCTTGTAGTTTTTTTCAGAGAAATATGAAACTTAGAGAAGTACAATTACTTTTGCTATTCCTAACAGTGATAATTTTTTCAATGTACATAGTAGCCCCTTGATAGTGTTATTATCTTTTGATATGTTCACTTGTCTAGACTACACTCTCTAGTCATTCTACTAAACTCTTGGTGTTGCTCTGAAGGAATATGTGAACAAAGCCTATAGTAAACTGACTTTAAATAAGGAAGATTATGCTAGGTAATCTGAGTAAGCCTGACTCCATCAGTTGAATGGTCTTAAGAGCAAAGCTGAGGCTTCCCTGATAAAGATGTTCTGCTAATGAACAGCAACTACAACCCACGCCTGAGAGTTCTTAACCTGCCCTTACTAATGTCCTGCCTTATAGACTTAAGACTTGCCACACCAGCCCCTCAAATCACACAAGCCAATTTTTTTTTTTTGCAACAAATCTCTTAATTTAATGTCTGACTGTTTCTGCTTCTCAGGTTGAACCCTGACTGACACAGTGCTGAGTTAAACTATTCTAGTGTAAGCTACCAAGGAGAAATAAGCCATTAGTTATCTGTAAGAGCAATCTGTAATTCTTGTGGTCTACACTTACTTGTTTAAACAGATATAAAATATACAGCTGGAAAGAAAACTCAGCTATACCCATACAAATAAAATGATTTGTAACATATTTATCCAATAACAGAGTTATCATGGACTAAGAATAAATGTTTCTCTTTGTGTTGATATTAATAGTTTAACACCTCTTTTAGAAAATTATTGTATTTGACATTACCTATGAAACAAGTTACATGTAAACTTTGTGAATTAGAGACATAAATTATAAATGCAGGGTTTTTTATGAAGAAGTAATAATTGTTAAAAAAGCTAGCAATAAGTTAGGCAGTGAGTTAGTCTGGTTGTGTTTAAAACAGTCACCTTAATTAATAATAAATAGCATAATTAGTATAGACTGTATGAATGATTATATATCAGACATAAATATATAGTATATATTATTACATATCATGTATAAATAGATAACATATGTAATAATTACTATATATCTTGGTTACCACTTACCTCTGTACTCCCTTAATGTGGGTTATAAGGAGATGAAGACAGAAGGCCCAGACAGAATCAAATGCCAGTGAAGACAGTGGAGAAAGCTGGAGCAAAAACACTGGGGTTCTTACCTGGCTTCTAGTTCAGTAAGGTTCTTTTGATTACAAGGAAAAGGTCTCATCCAGATTATCCTAAGAAGAAGGAGGAAAATTACCATGTAGTATGCATAGCTGAATGGGACTCTACTGGTTTCCCTGACAAAGCCATCCCCACTTCAGAATCCAGGACCTAATTTAGACTCCATGGAACCAAATGCATGGTTGAGAAGAATACGTTCCTCACCTGAGTGACTGGGAAGGATGATAAGTGGGGCCATCCTGGACCCATCGGAGAAAAAAACCCATAAAAAGATCTTTGATTCAATGTATGTACTACATCCTGAAAAATGCCCATCTGTGCAGGACATCATCTGCAAGCAAGCACTTCAGCTGCTCTTTCAAAAACCATTTCATCTGTCAGATCTGCAACTTGCAAGTAGTATAGAATGTAGACTCAATGGGTATATGCTTAAGTGAGAACTGCTGTAATATGTTGTTTGCTCTGAGGCTATATCATATGATATATGGTGTGGGTAGATGTTCTGTAACATTTCTGTAAATCTCCTGATAGTGCTGACTAAGGACTTGCAGGAAGGAAAAGGAAACTGGATACCTAAATATGTGTCTTTCCCAGCCAAGATGAATCACTACAATTTTCAGGATATCAACTTCCCACCAAATTCCTGGTTGGTGCCCTTGAGGATGCTGTGTCAGAGACTCAGTAATGATCTCTGTTACTGGAAAGCTAGAGAATCAGCAGGTCTATGGAGTTGGAGAATCATAGCCAGATCAGTCTTGGTTAGTGAGGACCAATACTGTAGAGCCAATCCCTCAATGATGATTAGTGCATTCTTGCATCCTTATGCCAGCCCTGGGGTGGCCAATAACAGAAGTTGGATGACATCAACTGGCTGAATCACTTTGTCTACCTGGCTGTTTGGCACATTAACTGTTTTGAGCCCAGGCCTCATGGAACATATATAACTCACATGACCCTTGACCTGTGGCCCTAAGGGAAAAATATTTATACTAGTGTGGCAGTCTTAATGCCTCTTACATGATGGATGATCTCTAGTAAACATTACAATGACATAACAAAGATATTCAAACCTCATCCCTACAATCATAGGCAGAGATACTTGCTTCTTCCTCAGTTCTCCTTTTCTATGATCTTTCTATCTTTTTCCTGCCAAGTTCCCTTCCAATCAGCCAAATAACAGGTCACTTCCTATAAGTTTCTATTTATTTTTACCTCCAGTCATTCTTTTTCCTTTCCAAACAGTGAAGAGACAGTTTTGACTACCTGATGCTCTAACCTTTGAGAGAACATCTCCTCACTGTTGTCTGCCAGGGTCATGCCTGAGTGGAATTGTAGAGCAGCAGTAGTGCTTTCTCAGTTTGCAGCAGCAGTGCTTTCTCAGTTTGGACCCCAAAACACAGCCAACTTTTCCATGGACAAGGCTTGTCCTTTTCCTCCTTTGTCAGATGGTCAAAAAGGACCCTGCATGGGCTATAGGTGCCAGTAGCAGATGATGTAGATGTTTGTGCTCCCTCCAGCTTACTTGTATCTTTTTGGGGGTGCATATATCTCACCAAAACTCCAGTGTACTTGCTATTTCCTTTTCATTCACTTCAATTAATATGATGTCATTGATAAAGAGGGCCAATACAAAAAAAGAGTCTAGGATCCTTATGACATAGGACATGAGAGGGAGTTAGTTAACATAGCACAGGGTAAGACCATACTATATTATTGTCCATTCCACAATATGCTTCTGATTATTCTTCCTGAAAAAGAAAGATCACACTTTTTCAGATCAGTGACCACATATAATTCATATCTGCTCTAGCAAAGATACCACAGAACTGAAGATGAAATTAGGGCTACTACCTGATTGAGTTTATTTTAGCCCACTGTCATCTGCAAAAGTCCACTAATATTTGTAGAATCAAGACTGGTGATTTGAATGGAGGATATGATACCACCAAGGAATCCATTAGGTTGCTTCCAAATATGGTAGTAGTCTTGACCAGTTGGTAAGGGACATGCCAGTTTAAAGGCCAAATAACCAATACAGCAGTTCTGCCATTCTGCCAATTACCAAGTATGCTAATTCTTATTTTAATTTGAGGGCCAGGGAAATAATCCCCCAGAGAGTCAATGGACCTAGTGAACTCACTGTGAAATAGAATTGGGACAGGCTTCCATGTATTAATTGGTATCATTATAACTGAGGCCACAGTGATGCTTTAGGTCTCTGGATACCAATGTCAGCTGAGACCCTATGTATACTCAACATGACTGAGTATTCTCAGGATATCAGGATATGATTATCCAAGTAGTCATGAGTACCTAGCGGAAGGACTGAGGGAATCATTATCATATATGCCTAACATGAGCTTGCAAGTCTTGTAAAGTCTCTCTCTCTCCTTTTTCTTTAAAGACTTGACCTATTCATTATGTAGTACAATCGAAGCCAGAGAACTGAATCAGGTCTGGAGGGGAGCACAAACTGAACTGGACAAGAGATTTTGAGCTGTTATTGAGGTAAAGGTTCGCAACCTCCTCATTATCTGTCTTTGATTCATTTGATTGCATTCATTAGACATATTCTTTTTGGCTTCTCATAAGCACACAGTGTTCTATCAACTATCTCTGTGGACCACTGTGGGTCAGGCCTCTCTGGCTATTACTCAGAACAGCCATTTACCATGATAATTGTGAGCACCTTTCATCCAATAATTAAATGCCACCACCTGGCCTTTATTATTTTGACATTACCTTCATTGCTATTGAGGTCACCTGTCCTATTCCTAACTTACACTGTCGGCCCTGGCCTATAGAGGATGGCCACCACCAAGCTTCTAATTCTTACTGGTTCCCTTCCCTTCAACACATGCTTTATCACTCTGACAACTGGAGTGTCTGTTAACCCTTACATCTGGCTAAGCAGATGGGTTTTCTGCTGTACATAGTATGTCCACTCTAGTAAGGACACTTCTCTGAGCCTTTTGATACCTTCTTTCATGATGTTCCACGGAAGTTCTGACAGTTTTAATTAGCATGAACTTTTTCCAAGCTTCTAAGAGCCAATCTAGCAGCCTAGTAGCACGGGCCACTGGAGCCTTGACAGAATATTAAAATCCTACATCACTGAAGAGTGTCCCTGTATGAATAAGTTCTCTCTTTTCCAAATTTTTGTTGTGACCCCCCCCCCCATCCTTTTGATCCAGGACCTCAAGATCAATTCTTATACATTTGCTCTTGGTTCCTACTGATACATGTTGACCAGGTCCTGTAGCTTTGGGGTGTATAGTTCCTATCCTCCTGTAATAGACCAAACACTCTCCTAGCCAGTTATGTTTTAACTTGACCCTAGTTATTGGCCTGGTCACCATGAGAAAAAGTGGAGATAGGTAGGGAAAAAAGGGAAAAAGAAGTATAGTGAATGTCATCCTGTAATATTACAAACAAAAGGGAAGTGAAGTGATAGCTTTTAAAAGAAAAGAGTAGGGCACTATTCCTCTGTGAATTCAGAGGAAATTAGGGATTAAAGATTTTCAAGCATATAAAAGCTGATGATCCCACATCAAGTCTCAGAGTCTCACTCCTTTCCATTTATGGCCCTGATGTTAGTGAAGCAGATTTTCCAGGGTTGACAAATCTATCTTCTCTGGAGCTCAAGTACATTTAAAATCATACTCTGGGTTTGGTTCTCAGCTTTTCTACCCTCAAGCCCTCTGGCTTTCACACATTACCCTAAATTTGATATTAATTAATCTCATTCCTTTATTGCCCTTCTCTGATACCTTGACAGGACCTAGCCAAAACTATGTAAATCATAGGTCTTTATAATTATTCGTTTCCTAGAACCATTCAAACACCTGAGACAGTGTGCCTGTCAGCACATTCCCTTGTAGCATTCCATCCAAGTTTACTTCTGATAAAAAATTTAACTTTTGCATTGTTACAGACTTACATGGGCTATCAAAATTTCACCTAATATCAGTAATGGTTTCCTCACTGCCAGCCAGCCAACCAGCCAGCCAAAGGATAATATAGCTTCCAAATTCCATTTTAGGCCTCCTTCCTAGTACCACTCTGTTATCAATTGTTTTAGATCAGAGTCCTCAGGAAACAGACCATAAGGTAGAGATTTTATCTAGATTTATGGGGAGGGCTCTTAGGCATAAAAACACTGTCAGAGAGGAAAGGGAGTGGGATTAGGTGGAAGAAGTTAATCAGCAATGTAGTTCCAATAGAAGACTCAACAAATCCTATGGGAGAAGTTCTAGACCTGGAGTGGCCTCAGAGTTGTCCCACTTTGAGGCAAGAGGATTGGGCTTTGTACCCCTGCCTTGATCAGTCATTGAATACAGGCTGCTTCTGATGTGAGGGTGTAACTTTATGCTTGAAACCTCCCTTTGGGGAAGGCAAATGCTTTTAGAATTTCTCAGCTGTGAGTGGATAATAGCCAGTGGTCCTGGCATCTGTGGAAATACATGCCTTGATATATGGGGCATCATGACATCTGTTACTGCATGTGTTTTTCCTGAACTGCGGTAGTTCAGTGAAGCTCAAGTGTGGATTGTAAGAGGGAGAGAGGTATATGATAAGGACAGATAAGTGAGCAGTTACCAGGTGAAGAAGAACCTTTGCTAACCGTGCAAATTCCAAAGGGTGGCAATTCCCATTAGGCACTTTGACAAACAAATCTGGAGTTTAAATGAAGGCTATGTTAAATGGTTTGATGAAAATGTTTCAGATTGTATATGAAGCCAGCACATTGTACCCCATGATTGCAATAATGTACACAGCTATGATTTAATAAAAAAAAATATCTGGAGTTTAAGACAAAGGTCTTAATACAGAATTGTCTTATAACTGAGTCATACAATTGAAAGTCATTAGGGAAAGCCAGGTGACCAAAACTTGAATTTCAGTTCCAACCATACTAAAGGTAGAAACTTGGCTGAACTATTTTGAGTTTGCCAAACCTCATTTTCCTTATATGTAAAACATTCGCAGGCTTGTTATAAGGAATGAGTGGAATGATTCATATAGAGCATTCAAATGTGGCATTCAAAGCATGCCATACTGTAACCAACAATAAATTTTATGTGTTATTGCATTAGTATATGAGTGGGAATTGAAGGATGAATGAAAGAATAGAGAATTTGTACAGGGAAAAGGAAAAGATGATAGGGCATCACCAATGATGTATTAGGGAATTTGAGTGGAATAGAGATCTGGAAAAGGGAATGAAGAAATACTAAAGACCATACCTCTTCCCTGGCTAAACATGTCCACCTGGATGTCTAAGAGGCACCTGAGCCTCACCAATCATCAATCTAAATGTATTACCTTTGTCTAGAAATGTATTACTTCCCCGGTATTCTCATGTTTAATGAATGATTCCACTACCCTCTAGGCAACCAGGACAGCTCCAAATTCATTTTAGTGCTATTATCTAAGACCTAAGAATTACCCTTGTACAACAACCACTCTAATCAACCAGCAACACATTATCCCACCTCAAAAATATCCTATAAATTTCATACTTTCTGTCATCTTTAACATTGGTTGTTAACTAGTTTCTTTGCTGTCCCCTTTATCTTGTCCAGTACTGTCAATATTACATGTTTTTAAAAGTGTATATGTCATATCAAAGTTGAATACATAGGATTCATGCTTCTCCATTCCTGTGATGTTTCACTAAGAATAATATGTTCCAACTCCATCCAAGTGACTACAAACACTGCAAAGTCTCCATTATTTTTGATGGCTGAGTGATATTCCATGGTATACATATACCTTAGTTTACTAATCCACTCCTGGGTTGAAGGACATTTAGGCTGTTTCCACACTTTAGCAATTGTAAATTTTGCTGTGATAAACAGCCTAGTACAAGTGTCCTTATAATAAAAGTTTTTTTTTTTTTTCCTTCTGGATAGATGCCTGGATAGATCCTATGGGATTATAGATCAAACGGGAGGCCTAGGTTGAGATCTTTGAGTTTTCTCCATAATTCCTTCCAAAAAGGTTGTATTAGTTTGCAGTCCCACCAACAGTGTAAAAGTGTCCCTTTCTCTCCACATCCGCACCAGCATCTGCAATCTTGAGATTTTGTGATATAGGCCATTCTCACTGGAGTTAGATGGTATCTCGGGGTGGTTTTAATTTGCATTTCTCTAATAATTAAGGATGATGAGCATTTTTTCAAGTGTTTACTGGCCATTTGTCGTCTTTAGAGAAGATTCTATTCATCTCTCTTCCCCATTGATGTATGGGATTGTTGGTTTTTTTCTTGTAGATTAATTGAAGTTCTGTATAGATCCTGGTTATTAAACATTTGTCAGATTCAAAATGCACAAATATCCTTTCCCATTGGGTAGGTTGTCTATTTGCTTTGGTTGTTGTCTTCTTCGCTGTACAGAAGCTTTTCAGTTTAATTAAGTCCCATTTGTTTATTGTTGCAGTTGTTGCTATTACCATGGCAGTCTTCAGCATAAAGTCTTTCCCTAGGCCAAAATCTTCAGTGTTTTTCCAATTCTTTCTTTGAGGATTTTTATCATCTCATGCCTTAAATTTAAGTCCTTTATCCATCTCGAATCAATCTTTGTGAGGGGAGAAAGGTGTGCATCCAGTTTCAGTCTTTTACATATGGATAGCCAATTCTCCCAGCACCATTTATTGAATAGGGAGTCTTTCCCCCAGTGAACACTCTTGTTTGGTTTATTGAAGATTAGATAGCTTTAAGTTGTTGGGTTCATTTCCAGGTTTTCTATACGATTCCAAGTATCTATGTCTCTATTTTTGTGCCAGTACCATGCTGTCTTGATCACTTGGCCTTGTAATATAGCCTAAAATCTGGTATGGTGATACCCTTGGCTTTGTTTTTATTACTAAGAACTGCCTTAGCTATAAGAGGTTTTTTCTGGTTCCATACAAAATGCAGAATCATTTTTTCCAAGTCATGAAAGTAGGATGTTGGTATTTTAATAGGGATGGCATCGAATTGGTAAATTGCTCTGGGAAGTAGACACTTAACAATGTTGATTCTTCCCAAACCATGAGCATGGTATGTTCTTCCATTTATTAAAGTCCTCTACTATTTCCTTTCTTAAGGTTTCATAATTTTCTTTTTAGAGGTCTTTTACCTCTTTTGTTAGGTATATTCCTAAGTATTTCATTTTCTTTGGGGCTATAATGAAGGGAGTTGTGTTCGTGATTAACCTCTCATCTTGACTGTTGTTGGCATATACAAAGGCAACTGACTTATGGACATTGATTTTATATCCTGAGACATTACTGTATTTTTTGGTGACTTCCAGGAGACTAGTAGTTGAATCTTTGGGGTTCTCTAAGTATAAGATCATATCATCTGCAAAAAGGGAGAGTTTGACCTCCTCTGGACCCATCTGGATGCCCTTTATTTTCTTGTCTTGTGTAATTGTATTGGCTAGAAATTCTAGCACTATGTTGAATAGCAATGGTGACAGAGGACAACCTTGTCTGGTTGCATTTCTAAGAGGAAAAGTTTTTAGTTTTACTCCATTCAGTAAAATATTAGTCTATGAGTTTATGCTAGTTTGAACTTTGTTATTTCATTTAATTCATTGTTTAATTACTGTTTTTCCATGAATGATTATACTATGGTTAATATGTTAGCATAGCAGTATTCCCAAGACAGTTTTTTGTTTGTTGGGAGGTTGGGCTTTGGGGTGGGGGGACAGAGTTAATACTTTGCATGAAATATCTTACTTTATAAAAGTGACATTGCTTTCTCTTTTGTCTTGTGATTTTTTTTTGAGGCGAAATTTAAGTTTTTGTGTGAGTAGTACTATTATACCTATCTTGAATGTCTTGCTT